>JAMKPZ010000094.1:0-162326 GCA_024699675.1 Amphibolis antarctica
TAAAAATTTACACGTACGATAATAATAATAATGTGTGATAACTTATATAGAACTAGAACTATTGTACTAAAAACAACATCAAAAAAAATCCTAAAGTTTATTTGACTCTTGGACTTGTAGGCCTTTTTAATATACCAATCTAATATTCAAGAAAAAAAACAATGGTTACTTATAATTTTACCAGTAATTTAAATTTTTTTCTGAAACAAACAAAAATATTTATTTTAAATGTAATATCTACAATTGTTTTATCATTTTAGAATGCACGTTATAATTGAACTATACATTAAAAAATGAAATAATTAATACATAATATAATAAGGTATGCACATATACAAAGGTAGCTGGAGAAGCTTTGTTTGTTAACGAGTTGAAATTAAGGTTAGTGAAATAATTAAATAAATTGAAATTACGTAGTAAATTCTAAGATAAAAATTTTTATATATAAAGGAAAATATTTTTTAGTGATATCATTGAAGTTATTTTTTTGGTGATATTTTAATTTAATGGTTTAAATTAAATATATGTATATATAATCTAAATTTTTTAATAACTTATTTAACATGACATTGTTAATTTTTCTCTTCATGTATACAATAATTTTTATTATTTAATTAATATTATTGAACTCGTACCTATATAATATTATATTTAATGGCCCTGACTTCTTACTTTCTACTTCTACTAACCAAGAAGTTGTATATTATTATTAAAATTTTCACAACATATTACTATTTTCTTGAATTTCTTTTAATTTTTTCTTGAATTTCTTATTAGTCTCACCTGTATATATATATTTTTTTATAAAAAATGTAAAATATTAAAAATATTTAATAAATATTAATATACATAATTAAAATGTATAATAAAAAATAAATATACGTGGTAATAACCTTTCAAGCAAACGACCACACACACATCACGCTCTTCTCTTCACCGAGGACGACTGATTGCCGTCGAAGAGCTCATCGATGTAATTCTCCAACTCCTCCGGCCCGAACTTAATGTACTTCTCCGTTTGCCTTCCGGCGTCCAAGTACTGGGCGAACCTGCCAAGGAAGGACCGGTAGGCCGGAACCACCACCGCCGACACCGACACCCGGAGCTCGGACTGTAGCTGCTCGTCGCTCACCATCCAGCTGCTCTGCGTCCTGTGGATGTCGTCGATCGTGGAATTGAAGGTCTTGAATCGCTCCTTCAGCACCGGCTTGGACACGATGCCGCGCTTGTTGGTCTGCAGGCCCTCGTCCCTAAGGCAGTCCAACACCTTCCCCCACGTCTCCCGTTGGTACGACTTGTGGTACTGCCGCAGGTCCGACGATCGTTTCCAGCACCACGCGTCGCCCAATATTTCCTTGATCTCTGGGGCTCCTTTCACCTTCTGCATCATGTACCTGCTCTTCAGATCGATCGATTATATTAATTAATACCTAATCAATGATTAAATCACAAAGTCGAGATTAATTAATTAATTGCTCATCATTAACCATGTTATTTTAATCGTCACCTTCCATTGTTCATGAGAAAGATGTAGCTCAACGATAAGTCCTTGTATAGCTTGGACTTGGCCTCTAGGTTCTCGCCCAACAGATCCATCACCGTCGTCATCTTCTTCGCGAACGGCGACTCGTGTTCGTCGACGACGTTGCCGCCGACGTCACCGGACGACGTCGGTGAGCAACACGTTTCCGACGGAGGAGAAGATCTTCGGAGATGCTCCTTGAAGATCTGCGTCAACGTGTTCTTGTACTCGCAGACGTACTTCACGTAGTTCATGACGTACCGCGCAAGAGGATGCACTGCGCCGCCCGGCACGGCCGTCTTCGCGGTATCCGACTTGATCGAGTTCTCTAGATCCGTGAATATCCTCACCGCAGCTTCTCCCAGCCGCGACCTTATCTCCGAGAGCTCGATCACCAGCTCCGCCGACCGCCCGTGGTGATCATCCTCCACCTCCTAGCATCAACGAAACAACAATTTATTAATGTTTTCGGTGTTAGAATAGTCTTAATTAAGGTGTATTCACCTGCCTTTGTAAGAGTGGGCAAATGTACTTTCAAAAGTGATTGTAATTAAACGATTTTTTAGTTTAGAATAATTAATAAAATAAGTGTATAATAAAAAGTGATTCTAGAAGTTACGATGATAAGTAAATGAAGCCTTATATTAATTGATAAATATAATAAGTAAATTAAACTTAAAAAATAAAGGAAGTATTAGAATAATTTGAATGTATATATGCATGAGTGAGTGAATACGAACATCACTTTTGGAGTAGTTAAAAGTACTTTAAGAGTTATTCTAAATAAATGATTTTTTTAATTATAATAATGAAAAGAGTATATTAAGAAATAAAAAGATCATTCCCGTAACTGTGATGAGTGATAAGTGAATTAATACTTATATCGATAAATATAATGAATAAATTAAACTTAATATATAAAAATCTTTTTTATTTGTTATTTTAAATTTAAGATAAAAATTTTAAAAAATTAAGGAAAGTATTAGAATAATTTGCATGTATATATATATATGCATGGGTGATCGAATACGAACCACCAATGTGGGAGAGAAGTCTCTCAATGTCTCGTACATGTCGAGCAACTTGAACAGCTTCTCCGCCGATCTTTTGGTCATGGCAACCGCTCCGGCGAAGTTGAGGAGTTCGGCGACGAAGCCGCAAGAAAGGTCGGCGAAGACGGCGAGAGCAACAGATGGTTGGGTGGAGAAGACGGCGAGCCAGAGTTCACGTTCGACGGAAAAGGAATGGGAGACGTAGGGTTTGAAGGCAGCGTTCCATTTGACGATCTCACCTTCGAGAATTTCCCAACCCATCTTCTGTATCTCGTCGATGCTGATCTTCTCGAATCCCGCCTCCGCCAACGCCGCCTCGAGAGACCGCCGCCGGTGGGCGCTGAAGACCTGGTAGCACTCCCTCTCGTACCCCGCCGAGATCATTTCCTCCGCGATTCCATGCAACTTCTCCACCACTTCGTTCGGGTACAGACGCTTGTGCTCGTGGTCGGCGTCGTCGGCGGCGGCGGCGACGACGTGATCCGCCGGCAGCAGTCCTGGACTCCAGAGACAGGCATCTGCAAACCCGTCGGGTTTCGGATCTTCGAGGAGCAACCCGAACTCGACCTCCAGAAACCCCATCGCCTCCTGAAGCACAACGCCGGTACGGTTGAAGGCGCGGTCTCTTTGTTGCCCCGGCGGTAACTCCGCAAGCGTGGTAGTGAGCTTCGAAAGCTTACGGATGGCCTCCAGCAGTGAGAACACACCTCCATCTCGACCTTCGAAAGCAAGCGATGTCGTCGAAGGTCGACGTTCTTCGCTTCCCTCGACCCTCCTGACCTCTTCCTCCACCACGAGTGCAAACTCTTCGATCGTCGTGAACGGCACCTGCGATGGATGCGACCGACGGCGTTAATAATTAATCATTGGTTACGTTTTTTTTAACTGTATATCTTTTTTTTATATTATATATTATAATAATTTTTAGAAATATTTATTAAATAATTTTAATATTTTATATTAAAAAATTATATCAAAATATTTACATTATAAATTATATAATTTCTTAAAAAAAGTAAATCTCATTTCACGATTCTACATTTTAACACGTATTTGTTGTAAGATCTGTGTAAACACTGTACACTATAGTTATTTACCATATATATCTATATTTTATCCAAAAAAAATCAAATCATTCAAAAATACTAATAAATGATTTGACCATGTTACTTCGAGTTTCAACGGTAAAATAACATATTTTATTTATTATTCTATATATTTTAAAAGAAGTAAATTTCCATGGATTTTGAAGGTAAAATAATATATTTTATTGAATAATGTATTTATTATTTTACATATTTTATTTATTAATTATTGTAAATTTTAAAAAATAAGATTATAACTATTCTATCTTAAATTATTTATTTTTCAAAAAAATCATTGAACAAACACACTCGACCACGAAATCTCAAATGCTCATATGTACGTCCACCGATCGAAGTCGTACGCACGCACGCACGCACCTTATCTGCATCGGTGGCTGTGGTGGCGGCGAGGAATCCATCAATCTCCTCATTGACGGTGGCAAAATCTCGGGGCCGGCGAGAATCGCCGTCGATAACGACGACGTCGGCCTCATTCCTGTCGTCCGCTGCAACACCACCGCAATCGACCCGATCGTCGCGTTGCGGTTGCTGTTGATCCTCCATCGATTCATCTACCATCTCATCGTTCGGTGTGTTCTCACGCACGTGGGAACTGATCGATGGAATTAATTCTGGGAGAGAGGCCTCGAGCGGCGAGCGGCGGAGGTGCTTCTTCTCCTCTCGACCGCAGAATCCGCCCGACTCCTCCGCAAGGACGCAATGGCGTGGGATGATGAATATTGCAAAAATATATAAAAGAAGTGCAGGTAAATTTGTCTTCAAATTTTTTTAATAGAATTTATTGACATACATAAATATAAAATTTACCTTATATAAATAGACTTTTCTTTTCGACGTATATAAGTGTACCTTGTAAAATTTCGTTTACTCAAACTTTAATTTTATATAAATTATCGTATAAATTTTTATATATAATTTTTTATCATATAATTAACTGTAAAATTTAGTTACAATTGATAACAATATTTAACTCTTAACTTTTTATAATATTTAAAGTTAAAATATTTCATTATCAAATACACACTCAAGATTTACAATGATTATAATTAAAATATCATTGTCTCTCGTACTTGCGACCATTGGCATCTCGTAACATTAAACCCTAATAACGGGTTGGAATATTTATTCGCTCGTGTAACATATGTTTAAGATGTGGCTATAATCCTGTGCAACGTTAGTGTAAAAGCGCCTGTGGCCTAATGGATAAGGCGTCTGACTTCTAATCAGGCGATTGTGGGTTCGAGTCCCACCGGGCGTGGTCGTCATAATCACATTTATTATTCAAATTTAAATCACATATGTTTTAGTAATAAATTATAAAAATTATTTTGTAACCTTAATATTATTTATAAATTATATAAATTTTTATCCTATAATTTATTATGTAACCTTAATATTATTTATTTTATTACTTTCAACTTTATCTCTCCATTTTTATCATTTCACTATAAAAAATGATTAAAGTTTTCTTCAAATATTTTCCGACTTTACGAGAGATAAAATAGAAAATAAATGCATTTTAAATTTCAATAAAAACTAAAAACATTTGTTATGCTGTAATTAATTACAACTGATTTTATATAATCAAATAACGTACGGTTGCATTCTCTCTGATAAGAAAAAACTAAGAGAATGAGATTTTCATTATAGTGATTAAAGATAGAAATAAAAATAATTTTTTTATTTTAAAAATTATGTTAACTTTAAAAATATAAATTCTAAACTCACTTAACTATTAATTTTACCAAATAAAATATTATGTTTTGTTTGATTACGACTCCCATTGTAATCAAAAAAATTCCTATACTTATAATGACATGGTGTTTCCTAATGTTATTTTTTCATATTTATTTATCATAAATTTCAATCACATTAATATTAAAAAATATAATTCTATTATTCTATACACCTTATTTAAACGTTTAAAAATACAAATGAATACAATTTTTGCTATATTATTAAATAATTTTAAAACTAATATATTTTTTTCTTATTTGATAAATACAACATTAAAACTTACTTTTTTTCATGTGTTTGGATAAGCGGTGCATTGAGACGAGTTTCGTGATTTTTTAGAAATTATAGGATTTATGATAGAAAAGTGATGATAGTATTTTTTTGAAAATTTTGATGAATAATGAATAAAATAGGTAAATGAATATTGAATAATATTTATTATAATAATACGATGATACTTTTTTTTTCGAGAGTTGTGATAATAATAAATAAAATATGTAATAGTATTTATTAATTAATGTAATGATAATATTTTTTTTAGAATTAAGATGATAATTTTTTTTGAAATTTATCACATTTGATGAATAGTAAAAAATATTAAAATTATTTAATAAATAGTACATAGAATATTATAATATATATAAAAAAAATAATTATTAAATATGCATACCTGAATGCTGATAAGTTTCTGTACCAGTCCTCTCCTGAAAATCAAAAATTTCAATTTTTTATAAATGTTTATATATTATATATAAATTTTTATATACAACTTTTTATCTTGTAATTTGTACATACATAAACAATTGAGATTCAGAATCACCGTGACGTCTGTCCTTCTCTATCAATGTTACACAGGAATTTACAACCCACCTAATCTTACTCGTACAGTCAATGTCTCATCTTTGCTACTATCCTTATTTTACGGTGTTACTTGTATCGCTGCTATAGTAGTTAGACTTATTATGGTCATTCATAAAGATGCCGATGCTCCAGTTCCCCCATACCTTACTTGGATTAGATTCTACATAATTACCTATGTCATTCTATTTGAAAATCTTATTGTTCGAGTGTTGATGAATATACTAATGTAATGAAATAAACACATTCGTATAAGTTAGATGTTTAGTTTTACACCGGTATGGAACGGCCAACGACGTCATGCAGGTTTTGCTTACCAAGCTCCTCAATTGTGTGTACTGTTCATGTTCTCTTTCATTGTTGCACGCACAGCTTGTTCAAGAGCAGAAACGAGGAGTTTGTGGAGGAGTGCATCAACAAGGCAGAATGCCTGACGTTGGCTGTGAGGAAACAGAGCAAGGGAGTGTGAGGGTACCTGATCAGCTCCAGGTGGCACAAGAATTTCTGGCTTCTGGCATGAACAGTTAATATATCACCTTTGCTGTGATGGTAAAATAGAACAAACATATTTCTGGTAGACGATGGTATGTTTATGATTTGGTTTGACAGCCAAGTGTTTTAGTTTTAACAAGTATAAAAAGTTAAAATTAAAAGTAATTTAATGTGTTAGAATTATATAGTAAATTGTAAAGTAAGAAGTTATTTTTTTAACTCTCAAAATTACTTCTAATATCATTATTTTTATACAAATTCTAACGTATAAATTTTTATTATCTAAATTATTATGTAATTTTATTTTCGTTCATGAAATCAACCTCAATTTCAACTATTTCTAACTTTTGAAATTGAAAAAAATTACTTGTAAATACAAGAAGTTTATACACGTTTGAAATGCCAGAAGTATAATTAACCACTTCAGTTATATCCACTCCTAACGATCTATGCTCCTTGTTTTATTTTCGTCTACATGAAGCAGCATGCATGAGATAATAATTTCTTCTCAAATTTAGGTTTCATTTAAAGTTGACTTGAGAAGTTGAATAAAATTGAAATTAAAATTATTTGATAATTAAAGTGATAAAAATTTATATAATAATAATAACACTAAAAATAATTTTTGAAGTTGACTGATCCAGGCGAACCTTAAAATGATGGTTATCAAAACCTCTTAATTTGCGACCGTTCGTTGATCAAATTTATTGGGTCATTTACATATTTACTTTTCAAATTTACCCATAATAACTTGAACCGGTTTTCATTTTCACTATTTTCGAGAACAAATAAGCAACCGTGTGAGAGCATGGCTAACCTGTGAATGATTTTTAAAAGTTGGATTAAGACCACGGCCTTAGGCTTTGTTTGTAAATGTCATACTTATTGTGGAATTAATTTTTTTTTAACTTTCATATGTTATTATTGTATAATTTACTGTCAAATTTAATCTTATTTATTTTACTTCTTTCAACTTCAACTTTGTATCATTTTCAAAGCTAAATCGCCTCGTTATTAAACTAAGGCCACGAATGACATCAATCTCGATCCTTACAAATGGTCTCCTGCCTATTCTTCGTTGAACTAAAGAGCAATGTTTAATTCACAAAAAGTGAAAATATTCAACTTTCAACTCTCTACGATATTAATAAGTTAAAACACTTCATTACCAAATACTTCCTCCATATGCAAATTGTGGGTCGATCAGAATCTCAGATCTACCTCAAATTACCTCACTTTGTTGGCATGTTCCGTTGGAAATGTTTTTGGTTTGCATAATTCATGGTGTCTGACAACGTGGTTTTTTGCTGGTCAGTGTTCTTGTGATGAACTGCCATGCCAAACTTTATCGCCAAAGAATGTTGCTGCTTGACTGGACGGTCATGCTTTCAATTTTTTTGTACATGCATTATGTTTTTGAAGCAAGAAAAAACATCCATCCATAAATATACGAGATAATGCATCGCAAACTAAGAAAACATACTCTTCAATGTTAGGAACAATTTATCCAGAAGTGCATCACCCATAAATGAAGTAACACATTGAGTGCAGCTTGATACATCAATTAGTTCTATATCCCATTAAGCCGAAGAAGTAAAAGTTCTAACCTGCCGTACTAGCCTTGCCTGCGCCTCTTGGCAGCATTTTCCACAAATGACTCCCAATGTTTATGATCAAGCTGGCTTAGATCATCAAGTTCCGCGATAGCTAGTAGGTACTGTGCGAGATTCACCAATTCTTGATCCTTGTTTCTGTTTAAATGTGCTTTCTTGAAAGGCCTGATGGTAAGACCATTTTGTGGATTCATCACAAAATTTCTTCTGAGGTCATCAAGCATTACTGTGTTTTTTGAATGGTGAAACTGCACGATGAGATGAATGAGGTCAAACCAAGGGCTTCTCAAAAGCAAGGCAAGTAAGTGCGACTTTCTCCTAAAGATATACCTCTGGAAATTGAGCCCAGATCAGACCGAGGGGTTTGCAATCAAAAGTTCCATAAATATCGGACTGTACAGTGATCATTGCTAGCTGATCAAGAAGAGCAGTGATTTTGTAGTTTGGGTTGTCCAAAACACCAAGCTGCCCCATCTTCAACTCAACCCATCTCATACTGCACGCAAACATCAAAAGAACAAATCAATGTGCCACAAGAGACTTTGGAATATTGTCTGAATATGCAAGTACCAATGGTACGTACTTATTAGAATGATCATATGATGATGGAAAGTCCTGAATATGTGCACTTACTGTAAACTTACCTGGTTGCAGACCATATCATGATATCATAAGATGCATATGCTGCTGACAGGAATTCATGAAGATCTGCAACATGTAACTCATGAATACAAATAATTGAACAATATTATATTAAGGAAAATATTCAGACATACATGGCCGCATAAGTTCTATAGGATTCTCAGCTGCCGATCTGTGATCAAACAGAGTATAGTCAATATCCAACACAAGGAGTTTCTTCCCTTCACGACAAGGATTCAAAAGTTTGATCTGGTACAGCATCAACCAAATATTGTCATAAATGTGAAATAGAAGAAAAAAACTGGTGGAATAAAAGTGCTAAAATCCTCTTGATCACAGAAATCTGGAAATTGAAAATCCAGAAAAAAATTTGAATTTTCAAGTGTTTGTGCAACACGATAATATGGTAAAAATTTTCAGTGGTATAAATATCAGAATTTTCCAACCTTGCAGGTCATGGGTGGTCTGAAAATTTCTCCGATTGGTGGGAAAAATCACCCCAACACACAGTTCATGTCACACAGCCCATCAAAACTGCCCCTGTCGCCCTTGCGTTTGTCATCTTCTTTGACTACTCCTGTTGTTGCTGAAACCACCCTCATCACCAACCCTCTTCTTTCCCCTTCTTCTCTTCTCTTGCCACCAACCCCCTTTCCCACTGTTGCCGACCCTCTTCTCCCTCTTCTCCTCTTCTTCTATGGCTGACCCCTGTTTCCCATTGTCGTCAACCCTCTTCTCTCCCCTTTTCTTCTTCTCCCGCCTTCGCTGTCATTGACCCTCTTCTCCCTCTTTTATTATTTTATTTAAAAATAATAATAATAAATAATATTGATAAATATTAAATACTTATAATGTTTTTGAAATTTCATTAATGTGCACAAAGACTCCCAAAAAAAATTCCTTTTCTTGAATTTTAATTTCCCTTACCCTTTTCCACATTTCTTTTTCTGGAATTTCTGATGTGTATAAATGGACCCTTAATAAATGAAGATCACGTGCATAGGATGGAGAATAGGGGGGTGTTTGTGCTTCCTGGAAATTAATGAAAAAGAAAATCCGAAAAAAAATTTCATTGTTAAAATGTTAAAAATCTAGAAATAGAAAATTTTATGGGACCATTAGTGCACATTATGAAAATTTATATTTAATTTTTTTTAAATTTAAAATATTTTAAAATTTTAATATTTCAACAATGAATTTTTTTTCAAATTTTCCTTTTTATTAATTTCCGAGAGGTACAAATCCCCCTTAAGTGGCAAAATGGAGAAAGAAAGTTGATTCCTAATTGTTATTTGCCACAGGTTATATGACTCTATTTCCAACCGTATATTGCATATTGTCCATAGTTTCTTTTCCATTTGTTCTTCATGACTTGCCATACCTTTGCACGGGACAGTATTCTCTCACAATAGAGTACAGACTGTTCTTATGGGATTTTGATTGACTTCGTCAAGTGCATCACAATAGTACAAGAGTAATAGGAAAGAGGCAATAAGAGGAGCCTGTGTTCTTCATTTCATGGGGTAGCCAAGGAACTAGCCTTGCCCTTTTATGATCACTTGAACGAAGAGAAAGAATGGGCATAGAAATTCTTAATTTTCATATTGTCAAACACTTGAAGACTCCTAAAATGACATAGGTTGTGTGTCAGATAAAATTCAATGCATCCTACCCGATGAATGTTTCAAAACTCTAAAATGGTTAGATGTCGTAAGCCATATCCAAATAAATGATCATTCATAAGAAATTGGATCTAACCATCTACACGTAGTATAACAATACAGTATGACTGGCAAACCGAGTGGATCATTCAAATCCTATTCAAGTAAAAGAACCATGCGTATAGTAGTACGTGGCAATTAAATTCCACATACTTGCACAATAAATCTAACCTTGTATTGGTTAATCCGGCGCCGAAGCTTCTGCTTATTGGCATGATTATCTTTGATGTCAACGACCTCTTCCTGTCCCAGCTCAAAATCATCAACAATTTCCGGAGAATCCACTTGGTCCACAATAATATCATCCTCAATCGTCCTGACCGAGACAAATATCACATTTCAGACCTAGTCCTGAAAAGAAAAAAAAATCCCACATTTAGGGCTTTGAATAAGGGGACTTTATACGTACCCGATCATCGTCATCTTAACCGAGGGCTTGAGGTTAAGGAGGGAGAGAAGCAGTGTGTCATCCCCGAGCTTGGTCCCGAGCTTGGGATATAGTAGCTTCTGGCGCTTGGGGAGGACGTTGGTGACTTCGCAGATCCTCCGTTTCAGCTCCTCGACTGTGTCGTCGCCGCAAACGCCAACTGTGTACTCCTTCCCACTCCATCGCACCGTCAAGGCCATCTCCTCCTCCCCGTCTACCCTCTCCAGCTCCTTCGTCGCAGTTGAGGCGTCGGAGGAAGAGGCCGGCGGCGGCGGCGGCGGCGTAGAAGAAGACATTCCGCTGTCCACCTCTCTTACCTGTTTCGGCGATGGAAATTGGAAACGCCCTTGCTTTTGGTTTCGGGTGTGGCATTTGCAAGTGCACCCTCGGAATTTGACGTAATTTTCATTCCTATAATCCGAAAATTTCCCAACTTTTAAACTATCTTGCCACCACCAAACTCCATGGTGAGTGTGTGTTTTAAAAACAATTAGAGGTGATTTATTATAATTAAAGTTGATTAGAATTTTTATTATTTAAAAATAAAATTACATTTATTTGTAATTATTAATCGTCTATATTATATGATCTAGTATTATTTATCAATACTATAATAACTTCAATGACATATAATGTAAATTGCTGAGATTCTCGTAAATAAGCTTGACTATGATTACAATTAACAAGTCAATAACAAGTTTCACGAAACAAATAAGAACAATAAAAAAACCACAAACAACCAAAGGAAAACACTGTCAATACAAAAACAAATCGAAGACGTACTTTTATTCTTCCACGGTCAATACAAAAACCAAGATGCCTGTTGACCATCGATAATTAAATGTAAGAATGATTATTTTATACTGTATTAATTTAAAAGTTCGTGTGTGATAATGATTAACATTATACATCATAATCATTTACTATGTATTTTAACTTTCTACGATATATTTTATTAAACAAAAAATTAATTTTTTTACAAATATCAATAAATAATTTAATCATATTACCCCCACATATGAATTTTAAACATAAAATAACATATGAAGTAGACACACGCACGCACGCACGCACGCGCAGACACACGCACGCACGCACGCACGCGCAGACACACGTTTTCCACTGAACCCTTAATTTAAGTCTGTTTTCTCATATTTTATTTCGGATTGATGCTAACTTCTGCTCAATTCTTAATAAAATTATTTTTTAACATTTCTTCTAGTATCACTAACCATTCAGTATATACATCTCAATAATATTAACTTTTTACACACAAAAATAAATATGTGCGCGTGCGCGTGCGTGTGTGACAATTCTATTTTGATTTCAATTAAGATAAATTACAGCGTTGGTCACATCACTCCCAGTAGTAATGTAGATGTATTGGTTTGGTCAAAATAACCCTTTGAACAAAAATAATCAAACCTACAGAACTCAAAATTAAACTCAAACGGGACACGAAATGAACAAATTAAACTGAAAATTTAAAATCTTGCTGGTGCAGTGTATTTCGATTTCTGTAAATGTCACACACCACAGAATTTTCCAAAGGTCTTAGGGTACATTGTCTATCGATGAAATATAACATGTTAATCCAACATGATGGTAATGGCATAATAAAAAAATATACTATATAGATGTACCAAGACATTTGAAATATTAAAATAGAAAAAAAAAACTGATCTTAATGGATTACAACAAATATAGAGTACAAATTTATATGTATGATTGCCAATAACAAATATCAACGACAGGCAATGCCATCAAACTGGTATTTCGAGTATAGATTTACCAACTGTATCTGAAAGCATTGAAACCACATATCAATTTTGGAAAAACAAGAATAAATAATAATTCAGCTGCAAATAGCAGTTTGGCAGTGGCATTTTGGCACTAAAATGTTATATAATGGTATGGAGGTACAAAATTCAAAAAAAAAATGCATAGCTTTTGTTTGGATGGCATTAGCCATTTATTTTATAAAAAAAAAAGAATCGGTTTATATTGTAAATATTTAAAATTGAATAAAAATATAACAGATTAAAAATAATCCTCTGGATGAGTATGATAAAACAAGTGGGTAATTTTTAACCTTGAGCTTAACTTTCAAAGGAAACTCCGACAAACTTAAAAGATTGGAATAGTTTCACAAAATGCTAAATCAACTTTATTGGTTCATAGATGATAGCTTACTTTTTTAAGCTTAAATTTAGTTTTTCCAACATTTTCATTATGTACTCATCATTATTACAATAAAACACCCCCAAATTATGATAGAGATATGTTGGGTTGTAAACAAGCATCAATTTCATACTTACAGAAGCAAAATTCAATATGATCATGGAACGATCTCCAACATGTAAATTCCATACTTACATGGTGCAAGTCATTACGTATCCCGATTAACTAGTAAAATTCTGAAAATTAATGATGTGAGAAACATATCAAAATCAGATGAGAAAAAAGATAAGTGGATGATTCAATTCATTGTACAAATAAGCATTTGTGAATGGACAATTACAGTAACATTTTAAAGAAGAATCATGGAGGTAGAATAGGGGATGGGGTGTTTGAAGCACAGCACAAGCAATGAAATTGGTTCCCATACCATGTTGTGGGCAACATGGGCATTGGCATTGCAAAGATAAGAAGGAGAAAAAGTTCATGGGGCCGTTTGAATTGAATTTGGAGATTAACCAATATCTGCCTCTGCACTTGCAAAACACAACAATGGTAACCAAAGATAAGCGGGAAAGGTAATTTTGGCAAAAAATATCTATACTAGTTTCTACAGGGAAGAAAGTATTGTATAAAAAACAAAAATAAAAAGATGCAAACCAAGATGGGTTTCAGTTGGATATGCTGGCATCAGTGTGTCTGGAACTTGGTACAATCCAACGATAATCTTGGTTGTAGCCGCGAAGAACTGCCTCAGGGTATGAGGAGACTTGCTCCACCTTCTTGTCTTTCATGTGAAAGGCGAAGACCCCTCTGGTCATGGCGTGGAGGTAGATGCAGTCACTGAGGAGCCCCCACCTCTGGGGATCGTCCAGGCAGTAGCAACATTCGTCGTCAACAAACAGGGAGTGATTCCCCAAGCTCTCCTTCCTCTCCCACATGTGCTTACCCAACTGATAAACCTTGGTGAAGTGTCTGTCATTGAGGACATCAAACAAGACGAGCAGGAGTTGGCCAGTGCTGGTCCTGGTCAACTTCGACGCTTTCGTGTTGACCAACGAAATGGGCTGCACATCGGAGAATGTGATTTTCGGCTGGAAGCCTTGCGCGAGATCGATGCGCAATAGCTTGCCCGACCTCGTGCAGAACACCCATATCTCACTACCATCAAGCGAAGCGCAGAAATTGCCCGCACCCAATTCCCTGGTGCGAATGTGACCCCACACCTTATCCCCACGCCTGCAGTACCTGACGCAGTCCCTCCTCACGGAGAAGAGCACCAACACGCAGCCGGGCGAATCCGGCGGGGACGTCAGCGACGCCTTGAAGCAAAAGTGCTTCCTCTTGAGCGGCGCCTTCGGGAACAGCCCTCGGATCTCGGTTCTGCTCACCGGATCCACAAGAAAAAGGTGGTACGGTGGAAAGTACTGGTGGTCTACGAAGATTAGGTAGCCGTGCGAGATGCCGCACAAGAACCTGAAGTTGGGGGGAAAAGAAGAACTTTGAAGAGGAGGAGGAGGAGGAAAAGGAGGAGGAGGAGGAGGAGGCGACGGCGCCACCGATCGTGGCCCGAAAAGAAAGCCCCTCTTCTCAACTACACCAAAAAAGGATCCCTCGTCGCCTTCCGCCCGGTACAGCATCGGCGGTAGCGAGGCGAGGAATTCAGCGCGCGTGACCGCCTCGGAGGCGAAGAGGCGCCACGACCTGCACGCCGACGCGAACGATTGGAAGTCAACCGGGTTAGTGAGCCGGCAGACGACGTTCTGGAGGGCGAGGTCGGGGAGGTTGCCCCAGTCTCTCATCCTCATTCTGCCGGCGATTTGGGGGGGTGGGGGGTGGGTGGGCAGCCGCCGGAGATTGGGGGCGCGCAGGCGCAAGCGCACGCACCGTTTCACTTGGACGAGTGGAAATAGGAGAAGTAGGGCGGGAAAAAGACGCCGTTTACTTTTGCACGGGCGGGCCCAAAGCCCCAGCAGTTGGGCCAGGCTCGCCGACTACAAGCGGCCGTTCCAATGCTCTTTACCTGTATTTATTATACATATATCATCATAATATACAATCAATTAATCAAATTGTTTCGAAATTATATAATAAATTATTTGGTAAAAAATTACGTCATTATTAATACATGAAAATTTATGGAAATGAAAAAAAAAACTTTTAGAGATTTATGTCTTCTGAAAATTATGAAAAAATATATATAAAAAATATTTTTAGATTTTCAACAAACTTAAAGTAAATTTGTTTCAAAATTTATTTATATATATATATATATATATAACATTTTAAAGAAAAATCGTTGACCACTCAAAAATATCGTCGACTTCGTAAGACTCCATTTTCTGACTTATTAAAGAATCCATCTTCGTGGCTTTTTTTAAAATGTAATTTTTTTTTTTTTTGTATCATAATGTTATTTTTATTTGACTAGATTTTTTTTTATAATCACATCTTTTACCATACGTTACAATATTTTACAGTATTATTTATTAAATAATTTTTACATTATTTACATAGAATAACTATTAAAAAATATTATTATATTATTATAATAAATATTATTTTTTATTTTTTTACATATTTTATACATTAATCATCTTTTTTTTAAAAAAAAAACTATTATCACTTTTCTATCATAAATTATATAATTGTTAAAAAATTATAAAACTCACGTCACATCGTCAAAGCATCCAGCCAAGCAAACGCTTTAACTCCGAAAATAAATCTGATATTTCTGTCATTTTTATGACGCTGTTTGTTTTCCGATTAATCTACGTCATAAAACGCCGCAACATGAACATGGTTGGCTATTGGACCATGATAATTTATTGAATGATTTTTTTATTAAAATAATAATAATACAGAATAGGGTTCACGATTTTTGAACCTTAAAAAATTCCCTCAATTATTGAGAGACCATTTTAGTAATTAATTTATTAATTGAGCTGGATGGAAGGGTTACAATCGTAAATTTGGATTTGTCTGTCATTTTATTTTTTTAAAAATTTGAATATAATTTTTTTTAAAAAATCCGTTAATGCCAACGTAATCAATCCGTTAATGATGTGTACTCCAGAGTACACATCATTCAACACACAAAAAGAAAAAGACTCAACAATAATATTTGGAATTCAACGAAAACATACCAAAGTAGACGTGACACGACGACATTTGTTAAAAGAATTGCTTAAATTTAAAAGTTTGGTAAACTAATAGTTTATTGCTTTTAGATCCATACGATTTTTAAAGTGAAAAAGTATTTCTATTTCTTTACTTGATAATTATAATGAAAAATTTTACTTTTAAATATATTACAGTTAGAATATATATTTTGTATAATAAATTTTTTTGTACTGAATAATGTATAGTAATATTTATTAAATAATTTAATATTTTAAATCAATAATAATTATTCAAAAATTTTAAAAGTAAAATTGACCTTATCTAATCCCGTCACTCCAATAAACACTACCGTAAATAAAAAACTTGCAGCAAGATTAATTAGCATATAATGATGTAATTTAAAATACATTATCCAGTGGTGTGGCACGTTGCTATTTGCATCAGCGGCCGACTTCTCCGCTCGTTGCCACGTTGCTCTTTCGGTGCAGTTGTATTTGATATCTTAATCTTACCGAATCTTATCCGTTCGGTTCGTTTAGGGTGTTTTTTTAACGTGGGCTGCTAAGTTTACGATAAAATATTTAATTTATGATAAAAATAAAATAATATTAATTTAATTTTATAAATAATAAAAAATATAAAAATTATTTAATAAATATATTAAAAAATGTTACGTTATACCGTAAAAAAATAATTATATAATATTAAAATGTAAGGATGAATAATACCTTAATCACTTTTTTTTTTGTTTTTTGGGTAGGTAGGCCCAGCAGCGATGAAATAACGAGACTTTCTTTTGAAAAAAAATCTCGACCACTATTTATTTTTTTACGATGAAATAATGCACGTCGGCATGGTTCAGTCGGCACGCGAAAACACATATTTATTTGTTAAAAAAATGATATATATGTCGGCTTAAAATATTAACAGACATTTTGTTGAAATATCTTCCTTACAGTTAAAATAAATTTTTATGTATTATTATTATTGTATAAATTTTTATATATAAAATTTTATTATATAATTTTAATATCATTTATTTTATTACTTTTAACTTTAATTTTTTATAATTATTAAAATTAACTTTAAAATAAGTAAAATTAAAAACAAACACACCCAAAATAACATTAATTTAAAGAGTTTGCCATGTGGGTACAGATGGAAAGTACTCCCATTATTGTTCTTACCAACGTTGCATCCAACAGATTTAACGCATTATTGTTCTAAGTTGCCACTATCGTTTGAAGCAAAATTGATAAACAGCTCAGGGAAGAATAAAGTTTAATTATAAGCTGCCGCATGGAGGGTCTATGCACGTTGAAAATCTTATAAAAGAAATTTTTTTTAATTTTTTTTGGATTTTTAGGTGTTTGTGTATTTTGAAAAATTTGAACAAAATTTAAATTTTTCTATCATTATTATTTAAAATATTAAAATATAAAATATTTATAAATTTTTAAAAATTAAATTTTTAAAATTTTCACAACATACACAAATAATCCTAAACTTTTTACATTTCTTAAATTTTTGTTTCTCAAATTTTCAACATGTATAAATAAACTCATAGATATCTGAGATATTTGAAGGTGGAATAAGATTGAGTTGGTGATTACATTTCAGCTCACCCCTTATACTTACGCAAAGGTACGGTAGTAAGTTTTCCTTCTGCTCAATCAGATGCACATATGTAAGATGCTTTTGTGTATAAAATGTGAGAGGCGATGCAATCAATCTTCAAGAGTTCATCTCTTCCCCAATCGACTGCATTTGTTGAATTAGTTTCTTGCTAATTTCACCTTGTTTCCAAGTATACTTGAAGAGTTCACCTGTATGACTGCTTTTCTCAAAGGTGATGATGTGTAGGATACACTTTTAAATATTTTGATGACCCAGGCCTGTATTCAATATCATGTAAACATCACCGAATGAATGAAATTTTCAATACATAAAAAGATAAAGAGGTTTGTATCATAACATAATTGATCATATATTTCATCAAGAAAAACAGTCTGTAAAACCATGTCTAAGCTGATACATTCTTGGTTTCTACAATGTCTAATAGAACAACAGTCTGTAAAACCATGTATAATTGAGTTCTGACAATGTAATCACTCGGATAAAAATTTTCACACCACCAAAAATGAAAAGGATCGAAATTGATTTGATGATTTCTATTGGTACATTGACGATTTAGGAACATCATGTTGATCGGAATGATCTTAACCAGCCACCACGAGCGAATTAATCTTATACAAGCGTCTTTCAGCACCAATGTAGATCAAATCTACCTTCCCCTAACAAACTTGGTTCTTGAAGCCTTTCTTTCCATCTTTTCCCTTTTCTTTCTTGACTTTTCATCCTCCTCAAGTCCCTGGATTAATTTATTCCTCAGATTTGCAAAACATAAGTAAATCGTAGAAGAATGTATGTATTAGCTTATCTTACCTCTGTTCCTGATAAAAATCCTCTTAATATGCCAAAAAGCTGATATAGGCCAAATGCTGGAATCTAACAGCATAAAAAAATTACTGAATGAGCGTCACAAGAAACACCAGTTCTAAAACTAAAGAAATCAAAAGTAGGGGCAGATCATCTACATTCCGTGAATCTCAACTAAAATAGGAAAAAAGTTTCAAAAGTGAGTTCCTTAGTTTCTCCACGAGACACAACATTTGTCTAACTCAATATACAAAAACAAAATTGGTCGATGAATTTTAACTTAGAGATAAAATAGAAGAACTTGGAAGCATTAGTGATGAGCTTAGAGGTTCATCTCTGTGTGAGTGGAGATTTGCTTCGAAAAATGTGGATCTTGGCCCACATCATGATTTCTTCTATTTAAAATAACATATTATATTCATCCTTCAAGGATCCAAAGCACATCTACAAAAACGTTAACTGTACACGATGATGTCAAAATCATCTATAGGTCTTGCCATTATTATAAAAAACCAAAAAGACATCTATTCAACTGTTTTCCATCTCAATCCAATTCATTTTGCGTAAAAACAGGGGCGAAAGTTTGAAAAAATGGCTGTTTCCCATTTTCTGAAAAAGGGCCATATTTACCTTTTTGGAAATTGTTTTAAATTTTTATATTTCATCCCTTAAGTTGTTTTTGTTGGCATAATTTCACTATTTCGATACTTTTTTTTTGTTTATAACATTACTTTTACTTTTATTTATGTTTTTCAATTTGTGTTTATTCTTGAGTGACATTTACACACAATAAAAATATGTTTTTCAATTTTTATCACATTTAATTGAATTATATTTTATTTTATTCAATTATTTTAATGAATGTGATGCTTGTATATTTTTAAACAAATTTACATCTATTCGTTTTTTTATTTATACCAATTTTCAAAAAAACCTTTATAAAACCTCTTTTTTTTAGAAAATGTTGTTATTTCCAATCCGTATAATGGATGCTTCCCATTTTACAACGTCGATTGGTTACTTCCCATTAAGCCATAGATTATCAAAGTTAAGTTGTTAAACTTCACCCCTTTATGATTTATTTTGGTTGTAATGGCAGTTCATAATATTTCTTTTCGATATCAGATTTTACTTTCTACCACTACGTGACAAACTAAGATTTCTGTAAACTCAAATCATGACAAATGTCAGTAAAATTTTGTCAAAATATGTTAAAATTCATTTCCGATCTCAGCAGAACCAATGAAAATCACCTGGCTAAAATAATATACGTAGTTACAATTTTGAATATGATCAAGCAACCTTGCATTATAAACAAAGGTGCTTGATGAGAAACGAACCATAATCCCTTCCATAGAGTATTCGAAATTGGATAAACAACACTAAGAAATATGCTATTGTTTTCAAGCATTGCAAATATTTCTCTGTAATAAAAAAGAATGGCAAGGTTCTAGGAAGCAATAGAAACATATTAATAACTGATAAGAAAACCAGGGTTTGGATCTTACCACCAAGTAAGTGTACCAAAATTTGTCAGAATAAATGGATGTCAGTTGTACAAAGATTGTTATGTAGATCACATCATGTAAGTAACTGCAGTAGAAGGTAGCAATCAGAGCTGGAAATTAAAGCATTTATGAAAGCAAGCAAGACCTAATGTTGCATTAGTCAGGAATAAATACCCGATTGCAATCACGTTCTCAGTTTTCTTATATTATAAAAGATAACTTCAATTAACCCTCCATTTCAATTTTCTTTTCTGGAGCATGTAGGCTTAGATGATGAAGGAGAAGGAAAAAAGTGCAAGCAGAATGCCCAAAGAGCAGACATTTTTACATAATTATGCTTCTTCTGTTCACCTAACAAATTAAGCTAAATGGGCGATCAAAAAATAAAGATAAATATATCAATGCCATCGAATAACAAAAAAGATCAAACTTCTATGAGGATTAGTCATGTTGGTGATGGTTATAGAAGTGGGGATTCTTCTAAATGCACACTCTGGGTGCATTTACATAAGGTAAAAAATCACTTTTGAAGTGGTAAAGAATGATTCGAAGATGAATGTTGAGTGAACGGTATTTTTCGTGCATTGATCAAAGAACTGAGAGTTGATGGTGAGTTAACATTTAATGTGATTACGAAGAATTTAAGTTATGTTGGTATTTGTGTAGTGATATAATTTAAGTATAAAATATAATTATTTATAATATAAGAATGTCGATGTGATTGAAAAATATGATGACAAAATAATGAAACGAGTGAATTGAAAAATGTGAATGTCATCATGAAAATAAGAATAATTTTGGAAATTGGGATGAGTGATAAGTGAACGAAGTTTTTGATTGTAAATACATAGTTGAGATCTGGGAAGTGGAAATCAACCATAACAATTCAAAATGCAGATCAGCAAATGATGGCCACTTACAAGCACATGTTTATAGCATCGTACAAGATATATCATAGTATGAATCTGATTAAATCTACAATCAATAGTATAGTATGAATCAGATTGTTATCAACCACGTCCCCCTGAATCAGTTAACACATACTTTCGTTTCTGGGAATTGCTTACAACATGTTGTGTTTACTTATATTTTTAAGAATTTAAATCTAACAATACCCCAGATAACTTTTCCCCAAGCATGTCCTGTACACTGTCTATTCATATGAAACACATGCTTTGTTCTCTTCTCTGAGAACTTTTGGAAATAATTCTGAAACAAAATCTAATGAAAAATATTAGCAGCTGGATGCATACTAAAAAAACAATGATGTCGTTCTGAATAAAGAATTGTCTCATGAGGTAATACCAGAGCAACAAATAGATTTTAAAGGTAATCAAGAAAAAATGCAATATAGGGAAGTATCACAAGTATCGGTTGATTTAGCTTTCAAGAATATATGAGTTCTTTTCATATATTTAAAACATTGCAAATCCGTAATGGAAAAAATAAAAATGAAAAACAAAGACTGAGGTTTTTCAGCATATTGGTCAGTTATATAAATTTTACTTACAAAACAAGGACTAAAACTCAGGTCACATGAAGAGACAATCCATCCCCACGGCCATAGACGGTAAAGGTGGGAGCAAATGTGACTGAACGTTTAATTTGCATGCAGATGTTAGTATCTGAGATTTGTTAATTAATGTAGAAAATATTATTCTCTAGACAAGCTTAGCTCATTATTCATTGTAATAATGTTGGTCTTTATAGTTAAGAAATATTTTTGACTTGATGAGATAATTCTCATCATCACGTCTTTTTTAATGAATGATGAGAACTGTTTAATGGAGTTCCTTTTTCTGAAATAGAAAGACTTGGTGTGCTAAAAGAGAAAATGGTAACAAAGAAAAGGGATGTCACATGCCTTTCAATACATTTATTGCTTAAGTTAGTATTGATACTATCAGTTGAAGGACAGAATTTCAAAGGTTTTTCTTTGCAATAAATGTTCAGATCCATCTTGATCCCATCCATCTTCTAGGGTCTACCCAACTTAAAAGATAAGCAAGTGCTCAATCTTGATCCCTAGGGGATCATGCTTCCAATGATTGAGATCACTAACTTCGCTCTAGATGTTCTCCTTTTGTAGGTTCCCACCCAAAGGCATCCACAAGTCACCCACAAGTTGGCCCAAGCATTAAGGTATGACATCAATGAGGACAACCTCCAAAATTACGAGGGCAAACCCCTCACCATCACCTAAGTCAAGGCCATGGAATGAGGAATCCATAGCCAACATTGAGGTGAGCGTGGCAGCTGGCAAGGTTGATTGCATACAGATGGGGCCATTGGACTTAATCACCAACCTTGGGTACTTGTGAAGGCTCACATACAGGAAGGTGTATCTAGGTGGTTTTGCTGACTCATGGTCCACCAGATAAGCTAAAGAAGAGAGGGTATCACATGATTTATAGGGCCATAGATCTGAGTAAATTCCCATAGGCACACCCCACTTTGATGGTCAACCTTGCAAGTAGTTTGGATGACACTCCATACAACGTTCAACTTACCAAGCCTAAAACCAAGCCCCACAACATGCCCCTACATTGTGCCCCAAACACTCCTCTAAGCCCATTGAACCTATTAAAAGATCACCAACACTCACCTGAAACACAACCGAACACCTTTCAACATGGTTAAACAACTAATTTTGGTCTAGTTAAGCAGGATCCAAATGATGTTTAATTGATCTTGAACCACTTTCATTGTGAAGACCGTCCTTTGAATCCCTAGTGTGTCAATTCTCACGTAGAATTGACAAACATTCTCTTTGGCACACTTAAGAAGATGGTCTAAAGGAGAGAAGTCCATATGAGTGGCCTAGGTGAGTCCCAAACTATCTACCACCTATACCCTTTGGCTTCCTCTATGTTATCATTGGGCTTGATATGTCTATAGAGTACATGCTTGTGTTGTGTTGTTTCATTCTATCAACTCAATGTGTATTTTAACGTTGGTGTAGTTATTGTAAGTTGGGTAGGTAAGTTATCAAATTTCCAAGGGCCCATGGTTTCCACTCTCAACCTTGTGATGTTCATTATGGCTTCATCATAGTATTTCACATTTTTTACTCATATTTTGGCTGTATGCTTTCCACATGTTTATAGGCTCATATTGCACTCTAGATACTTGCTATTGGGGGCTTGCCAATTTCTATACGCGACTTAGCTGGGTGAATTTTACTAATGACTATCCCAGTTCAATTCTTCATTGGCCACTCAAGACCTAGGTTAAAATTTCCCTTTGAGTAGGTCTAGATAAACTATTTGTTTGACTTTTTATGCCTTATAGGTGTGTCAATTTTAATGACTCATCCTAGTCAAGGTTATCCAATTGCGATTAATAGTTTTTGCTTATATAATGCACCTTGGGCATCCACCATTATCTATGTATAAACTAAGCCTTGCAGCAACATAGGGATAACATCAATTCATATTAGGATGTTGACATCACTACCCAACATGATGTACGGGTTAGAGAGGTGCATAAATCATACCATATTAGACCTTACACTCTTTCTCCACCTAACCTCCTTAGAGTCAAAGAAAGCTCTTGTGCCTCCTACCTAATGTTTTTGGTCATGGGTGAAGGTTGGAAGGGCCTAGTAGGTAGGTCAGGCAACTTCTGGCGACTCTCCCTGGTGACTGTGCTAAACAAGATGATTTTCCTAGGGAAATCATCCTCCTCTTCAGTTCCAAGCCCTTGAAGGGGGCCATTTCTCCCTTTCTTGTCCTTTTCTAGGCCTAGGATAGTCTATCTTCCCTCCTCCTATCTATAGGTCTACACTTAGGCACCTAATAAGCTCATTGATCATTAGCTTATGGCATTATTCTCATCCTAATATTTATAATACATGGCATACATAAGATGCAACAACTCACAACACACCTAAACACATAGATTATGCTGGATAGACTTGAGAGGTTGAGTACTTCTAGTGCAAGAGAGTGCTTAATACCTTCTTTCGCATAGTCAAGCACTTATTGCATTTGGTTCACTTGGACCAAGAATCTTACTTATTTGGCACTTAAGAGTCCACGCCACAAGCACACACACATATTCACTTAGATTTTACTAGTTTCCCCTTTAATAGACTAAGTGGTAACTCCATTTCTCTTTCCTTCCTCAAATTGCATGATTACAATTCTAACGCGTGGCAATTGAGGACATGGTAAATTTCAAAAAGCTCTTGACATTCATGGAAAAATATTCTAGCACTGCCGCTGAATGCAGCCATATGAAAACACGCACCCACATACTCCGCCGGTGCTCATGTCGAATCCGCCATCTATAAGCTCACCATCGTCCGAATACGCTGGCATAGCCATCTTTGAGAGCTGTTGGTATGGAACCCAATAGCAGGCAGATGTGGCAACGAGACCAACCCAATGCTTCCACGTAAAGCTCGAATAAAAAATCAGCACCCTCACCAAAATATAGA
The DNA here is from genome assembly GCA_024699675.1 of Amphibolis antarctica. Classification (NCBI taxonomy): domain Eukaryota; kingdom Viridiplantae; phylum Streptophyta; class Magnoliopsida; order Alismatales; family Cymodoceaceae; genus Amphibolis; species Amphibolis antarctica. Next base: position 24,860 of record JAMKPZ010000094.1, read on the forward strand.
CAACCTGTGCAAATAAGTTTCAACGAAAGTTAATGAAAAATATAGATAATCCAAAGCTTAAAAAATGAAAGTTGAAAAGGCATAACATTTTCTGGATGGAAAAGAAGTGGATTAAGGAATATGATGGAAATCCGTCCGATATAGAATCCACGAGCGAGAAATTGATTCTTACATTACAGGCAACGATGAGTCGGAAGAGATTGTTCATGTGCTGCTTGTTCTCGTCCCTCCGCTTCTTCGCCCCTTGCTTCGCCATCTTCGCACCACGCCGACCCTTGTTCCTGCTGCTGCTCTGCTCTTCTCTCCTACCGAGTGGATTTGACGGGCAGAGATGGGAAGGCGGATCCAGCTCCGGTGCAGTTGGTTCCCGTCGGGCGTGAACTCCTTTTTCTTAAACGGGCATTATTTAACCGTCCTGCTTATTAACCGGGTAGTCCGTCGCTGCCATGAAAGGAGAAATACATCATTTTTTTTAAAAATATTTAAGATAAGATTTTAATGAATTTTTTTTTCTATTATAAAATACTATAATATATTGTAAAAAATATAATAATACAAGAGAAGACGTCTAATATAAAGAAGCAAAGGTAGGGGACAGTCTTCGCTCTGATACGTTGGGCTTGGGCCCAACGTTGATGATTCCCTTCCACTTCAATGCACGTCAGCACGGTCATAATATATGGTCGATGATGCCTTCGTCTTCCTAGTTCCTACTCCATTCTCTCACTCGTTCTGTTCTTCCTCACCGCCACCTCCACCACTTTCGTCTCCTTACTTCCCAGATCTCAGCAATGGCGAACCGTTCCTCCTCCTCCTTTCTTCTGCTATTCTTCCTCTTGTCGTCTTTGTTGGGATCTGGACGATGCGCGAACGTCACCTATGATCATCGCTCTCTCATCATCGACGGGGAGAGGAAGCTCATCATCTCCGCCGCCATCCACTATCCTCGCAGCGTCCCTGCCGTGAGTTTGATCTAGATCTTTATCCTCCATCTTTCTTCCTTCTTTCTTGCCGATGATGATGACTGTGTCACGACGAGCAGATGTGGCCAGGCCTTGTTGCTGCTGCTAAGGAAGGAGGCGTCGACACCATCGAAAGCTACGTGTTCTGGAATGGACACGAGCCGTCTCGTGGAAAGGTGCGCGTCTTCTTGAACTCCTTCAAGTGCTTCTTCTCGTTATTGTTTCTGTTTTTGGCGCCCTTTTGTTTTTTTTGATCTGGTGCGGAGACGTATGTGTAGTATTACTTCCGAGGGCGGTTTGATCTGGTCAAGTTTGTGAAAATTGTCCAAGATGCCCGAATGTACATGATTCTCCGTATCGGCCCGTTCGTTGCGGCGGAGTGGAACTTCGGGTTGGTTCTTTTTCGTTCTTTTTTAGTTATTGTTCTGTTTTGTTTCTCGAGCTTTTTATCTTTTCCTTTAGTAATAGATTCCGATCCCTCTTGGATACCTGACAGTGTTTTGTTTGATGGAAATGCTACAGAGGTGTACCTGTTTGGTTGCATTACGTTGCTGGCACAGTTTTTAGAACAAGCAGCGAGCCATTCAAGGTATGATGTGTTGATTCGTTCTGACAGTTGTTGCTCACCGTTAGGACTATTGTGATACGAGATTCCTGATAGTTCAGGATTTTGTTGCTTTGCAGAGTCATATGCAAAATTTCACTACGCTTATAGTGAACATGATGAAGCAGCACAAATTCTTCGCTTCACAAGGTGGTCCAATCATTTTGGCTCAGGTGACGTCATTGTTGTTTTACTTCAATTTTATTCTCTTTTTATTGGAGCCCATTCGAGAACAGCACATAGAGTTTATGTTATCTTTCATGTTAAAAATTGAAAAATACTATATGTGCTTATATTCACAATTCTCGTCACAGATTGAAAATGAATATGGAGATATTGAACGTGTTTACGGCAACGGGGGAAAGCCATATGCAATGTGGGCAGCCAAGATGGCCGTATCACAAGATATAGGCGTCCCTTGGATAATGTGCCAACAATATGATGCTCCTGATCCTGTGGTAAAGAGCTTAATGCGACCATGCAGTATGATTGCTTAAACTTTCCAATGATTTTGCATATGAAAGAGCAGTTGTACAATGACATTATTAGTTGTTAGAATGCTTGCTGAATTATCTATTGAGTATTTTATCTTACGTTTCTGGATTTCCATGATGCCCATCACCATGTTAAACCAAATTCTTACTTTTTATTGCAGATAAATACTTGCAACTCATTTTACTGCGATCAATTTTCATCAAATTCCATCAAAAAGCCAAAGATGTGGACAGAAAATTGGCCAGGATGGTAACATTTTTGTTTTGATCTTCATCTCAAATGTAATAAAATATCATGTTTAACCTGATTTCAATCCCTTACCTAAATGGCTTTTATACAATATTTCTGTTAAAATTACTATTTTCAAAATTTAAAATAATTCTGTTTTTCTTCCTGTTACCTTCATGCAGGTTCAAAACTTTTGGGTCGCCTAGTCCTCACAGGCCTCCTGAAGATATAGCATTTGCCGTTGCTCGTTTTTTTCAGAGAGGTGGTTGTCTTCAAAACTATTACATGGTATATAATACATAATGTTAGTCCATCATCCACATATTTTTTTGGAATCTTAATTACTTATAATTACATGTTTTAATTGACATTGTGCTTATTGCTTGGCTTTCAGTACCATGGTGGAACAAATTTTGGTCGAACCTCTGGAGGTCCATTCATCACAACAAGCTATGATTATGATGCTCCAATAGATGAATATGGTGATTTTTTGTAGGACTTGTCTATATAGTGCCAATTTCATCAAATTATATTAGATTCTGTAGTTGAGGACAATCATCATTGTTTATGGCTTTTAAATGATCATTCTAATGTGTGTTCAAGTTGTTGTCAAAGGATATACCCGTTGATGTTTTTCTTCTCTATTCACCATCTTTTTAAAATCGTCAGGGCTTTTGAGGCTTCCAAAATGGGGGCATCTTAAAGAGCTGCATAAAGCTATAAAATCCTGTGAGCATGCATTGCTCAATGGTGAATCAACCTTACTCACCCTTGATCACTTGCAGGAGGTAATTCATTTATTTTATCACCCTAAAGTCTAGAAATTTTGAAAATTATGTGTTTGGAAATTATGCAGGTAAAATTAGATTCTTTGGTTAGCTTCAAGTTCTCTTGTGAGATTATTGTTTATCTTCAGTTTTATAATGTTTAGGCCCCACTAAATTTGTTTTCTTCAAGATTGTCTTTTTTGTTCTTTTATGACGTGTTCTTCAAGATGTATTGTTGTTTTTGCTTGTTTCCTTTTTTTTGCAGGTAAATGTCTATAGAGATTCATCAGGAGGTTGTGCTGCTTTTCTTGCCAACTTAGATGAAGAAAATGATAAAATGGTAGTTTTTCAGAATAGGACGTATCACCTTCCCCCTTGGTCAGTTAGTATTCTGCCGAATTGTAAGAATGTTGCATTCAACACCGCAAAGGTTTGCTATTCTCGGATGATATTTTTTCTAAGATTTGATGATCTGTCTTGCTTGAGTTCTCGATAAAATAATGTTGTTATTGGCTTCCTTTGAGCTCTTGTTCACTTATAGAATAGGAGTCATTTATCATTAGGAGTAGGTTAATTATGCAATGTCAAAATTATATGCTATGACAGTAAATTATTGTATGCAGCATCTAGAATTCCAGATAGAAACAAGAGGTATGTTAGCTAAGTATTACTGGACTACAAGTTAGCATCTGAGTATTTGTGAAGTGGCGTGTCTATACTATTAGGACAAGTTACTAGCATTGGACTTGACCAACTATTACCCATTACATTCCATATATGCCCATCAATCTTTAAAACGTATCTACTTTCAAAACATATTAAGGTCAGCGAAGGGATTTTGTGGTAATTGAATAAAGAATAAAAATAAAATAACCCAAACATGTTAATTTCGTGGTAATCAACACTGTTCTGTTTTTTCTAGGCGATGTGGAGTATTTTACTTGCATTTCCCTCTTATGATCCATGTTAATTAATTAATCAAAATACATCACCTTTTGAATGACCTAGGACTCCATCTTGGTGGCCTAGGTTGTTGCATATGACACCTTCTTGATGACTCAGACCATCACTATCGATGGTTTGGAAAAATTTTGCTGGTAGTCCTTAAATCTACTAGTGGTTCTGTAATAAATAATCACGGAATCGGATTGGTTGCTAGTCTTCATTGGTGTTTTACGTTGGTGGGTGACTTTTTAGTCAACCATCCTAGTTGGCATTTTTCGCTGGTGGGTGGCTTTTGTCAACAGTTCTGGCTGACAAAATTTGCATGTTAGGTGATTTTGTCACAAATGCGTTGACTCTTGTGGGTGCAAGCAACATTATTCCCTTGAGTGAGGTTTCCACTATTGAACCAATCATTTTACCTTTGAACATGAAGAATTTGGCTTCTCCTTCCTCTTTCCAAAATTCCATAGTAAGTGAACTTCCCAAATCAACCTTAGACTTACAAAGGACATTTGAGTTAAGTTCAACTATCCTTTATCACCAATGACATGACTTGGCTCTCCTCATGGTTGGCTATGCATGCTTAGCCCTCTTTTTGACAAGTAGCTTCTCTTCATTGAGTGAGATAGCTCCTTTTTCAATGTGCCAAGTAAATTGGTATGCTATGTTTGTCTTTAAATTTTCATAGTCCAGGTGACTCCATTCAATTACAGATCACTTCGTCACTCTCGTTACGAGAAGGTTGAAGCTTTTGTGTAGTCTTTACTCCACATGTGCCTCATATTGAGTCCAGTGCACATTATGCTTGGTTGCTTCAAAAGCTTTCAATTTCTCTCAATTTCCTCCACCTTTGTTGGAATTGACTCTCTGTCATAAGGTGGGCTTTTGGTCTCCCAATTATGGATCACATTTAGCATTACATCATCTGATTAATTTCTGCATTACATGTTGATTAGTTAATTTCTGCATCACATTTAGCATTATATCATTCGATTAATTTCTGCACTAGATTTTTACATTGTATACATTTTACACATACAACACCTCTCATTTTACATTGTATACACTTAGCACTTAGTATTGCATGCATTGTTCGCCTTCACATGTTTGTTTGCTCTTTTTTTAAAATTTTTAAATTAACTAGTTACATACATACTATGGTTAGGACACTTATTAAAAAGTACTTAGTTTCTCATTTTTCTTCGTATCCATACTTGAAGAGATGTATATACAACCTTTTCCTCTCTCTCTTTAGCCTGTACGGCACTTTTCTTCTCATCTATTTCATCTCATATATGTGAACTGCTTTGATCCACACTTTTCATCTTTCCATATTCAACACTTAGTTACACTTACACAGTTACACTTACTTTAGTTGACACTAGTCAACACACTTGGACATATAGCAACCAACCTATTAGAGATAATCAAGAGATTGAATAATTTGAACTTGTAGGATGCTTAAGACCTTTCTTATATGTATCTGAAGCACTTATTTGGATCTTTTATTCAAATACTTTAACCTTATCAATCTATTAAGAAGACACACTTTCTCACATATAGGTTTTTTCTAGTTTATCTACAAATTAGACTAAGTGGTGATTCCTTTCTTCTTTTATTTTCTTATTTATCCTTAGAAAAGAGTGTTGGAAGCCATAATTAGTGATATATTAGTGATAGTCTCATGCATTGCACAAATTAATATTTTATCTTAAATAGTTTAAAGTACATAATAATTTATCACTAAAATTGTTTATAAACAAGTGTCAATTACGAGGAAATTGATGCAAAAAATAATTAAAGATGGTATGCGTGAAAATTATAATTAAAAGAGTAATTAAAGTATAATAAGAGAATTTATTATTATATTCAAAATTTATAAAAATTTACATAATGTGATAGTGAAGTTTCTTTTATTTGTATATAATACTGCAAATAAGGAAAATTTACATTGCACATTCTTTAAGGAAGAAATTTCCTTCTTGAAGTTCCTGTTAAAATTTTAGCATATGCTAGCATTCCTTTACTTAGAAGAATATCTTGTTACAGGTTAAAGTCCAATCATCTATCATAGAGATGATCCCTGAAGCATTGCAAGAGCCAACAATTACAGTGGGGGAAACTTTTAAGTGGAATGTTTTCGTAGAAACAGCTGGAGTTTGGGGAACTGCTGACTTTGTTAAACAAGGATTTGTTGATCATATCAATACAACAAAAGATACTACGGACTACCTTTGGCACACAACAAGGTTAGTGGCGTAGTGCAAGGGCTAGACCATTACATGCATTGGATTCAGATTATTTCCTAGATTTCATCTGCTTATGCAAACAGTACTAGAATCATATTTGTTGGCAATCTTGCTAAAACCTTAAATATGATATTCCAGCATGTTATTCCCTTGATAGATCTGAAAATTTCGGAAAATAGAGAAGCTTCAGTGTTTAGTAATTAGTACCATGTATATCAGGTCAACCACAATAATCACATTTATGAAATTCTTTTTGAAGTTTTTATTTTGCTAGAATTTCTTGTCTAATTGCTTACTGAATTTTATCGAATGGAATAAAAAATGTTAACATATCAATATTAGTTGGTGATCAAACCATCTCAGTCTTATTTAATTTATGTTGCGTTGGACTTCTTTTGGTTATGTGGTTATGCCCTTATTACATGTCACTCACTCTTGTCGAGTCCGTCTTTCAAATCATTCACTTTTCTTTTATTGGTTATTTTAAGAAATGAAAATTTTACTAATGTATAAAGAACATACATGGTAAAGTGCCTTCATTACATAGTTACAGTGGTTAGTCTTAAATCACAAAAATCCTTAGGATAGCTTGACATGACTTCTCATAAGAAGGGTGACCTAACTAATAGTGCCATAAAATGGATGTCTTTATATTGGACATACAAGCCACCAGTCCTCTTGGTTCATTGTCTTGAATCAAAGGTATACCATGTTGCTTTGTTTATGCCCTAAACTAGTCGTCTTCTTTGTTTGCAAGTTCTAAAAGGTACAATGGAAAGGAAAAAAAGGTTATACAACATGTCAATTGGGTTGTGATGGAGTTAATGGGTAACAAGTTGAATGAAAATTCAAAAATGTATAAAACATTGTCCAACCTTATTTGGAAGGAGGCTTGAACTACTTCCTCTCCAGACACACAACATGAATGGCCATTAGTAATTGTGACAATAGATGTATTAATAAAGGAGGATAGGTGGTTCAAAAGGGTGGATGTACTTGATATGTGATATGTGAGAGGATGCTCTAAAGTCTATAATCTAATAACCATCATTGGAAGCAAGTAAAACAATGTTAGTAGCAACATCTAGAGCAAGAGAGGATATATGAGCACTCATGATAGTGAAGTCTGCTGTTTGTAATTGACAAAAGCACTCGTAATTTGCTTGTAACATGGTCACCATGGAGTCAGACGGTGTAGCTGTAGTTGGTTGTGAAGGCTCTGTATTAACATTGGTTAACTGGGGCTTGTCAAATTTATAATTTACTTTAAAATCTTATAATCTATAAATTTTAATTATGGAAATTCTCTCGAATCATACATAATCTTATTAATTTGTGTTCCATGTATGAATTGTAACCTAGATTCTATTGAAATGTAATATGGTAGATATTGAATTATAACATAGATTTTATTGAATTGCAACCTAAAATTTAAATCATTTATTATTATGAGTTTTTTTCAGTTATTTATATATGATTTAAGATTTTTCTCATATATGTGACTACTTTATCTCTATCTAATTAATATTTTATGCATGATAATGGCTTAAAAGATTATCTAAGTGTTTTTATATGCTTGTCATTATTTGTTTTATCATATTCTTGAGTTTCAAGTTTAAATTTAGAGTTTTTTGACTGTTTCCATGAAAGTATTGCATTTCCATCAATGTAATCTTCAATCCTCGATATATTTCTTTTTTCCAAAGGACTGATCCTTGATACAATATTAATATTTGAAACGTTGCTCTTAACACGCTCAACAACACTACTTGGGTGGAAGATGGAATAGAGGATAAGATTGAGATCTCAACATCTAAGGGATTCCCACTGCCCTAGTCATCTCCTCACCTAATGATCCACACTTAATGATCACAAATGGCTCAAGAATTTCCTTCCATATACTAGAAATCCTTACTGTCCACATACACACACTAACATTCAAAAATAGAAGTAACAGTACCTTGCATGGGTAATTTTAAGTTTGCTTTCATTGAATAATTTGAAAATATCATTTTTAGTTTGTGAAAAGAAGATACCATGTTTAGACCTGACCACTTGTAATTGAAGAATTATATAAGTGATCAAAATTTTTTGAGAAGGAATTTTCAATTAAAAAGCACTCCAACTGAACCGTGAATTCCTTTTTTGGGATGTCAATAATGTCATCTTAGTTCATTTTCCGGATATTATGTATATTTTCTATTATCACAACAATTAGAGTTACCTATAGGCTATATCATTCAAGATCACATTAAGTAATCAACAATTACAATGGTTTCTCCTTCTATGGAAGGCTGATTACATATTAACATGGTAAAATTGAGGAGCTTTGACTCCCATTTGTAAAAGTTATTGAAGGAATGACCATAGCAATAGGTGTATCATGATTCATGAGCTCGTTACATGATGGCATCTTAGGTTGATGCTTGCCTAGATGAATTTGTTGATACAGTAAATATTCAAACCTGTAAACAAAAATATTAAATAGAGATATTTGCCTATGATTTGAGTCTCATAGATTCAATAGCACATTTATTGAGTTTAGGATTTGAAAATACCACTCAGGTGTGAAAGAAGGAGTTGACCGACCAGTAAAGGCATGGTTTGCAATTGATTGGGCAAGGTAGTGGGTGCTTGATTATCCAAGAAGACTGTTGGCAGATCTTACTGATTTCCAAACTGTTAGTCCTGGGAGGACATTTTAAATGTTAAGACCTAGGGGAAACCAACCTTCCCAGCTCCATTAGAATATGAATGACCTTGCTTTGCTGACACACCTTCATCAACCAAGAAGTTATTAGAGTCTAAAAGCATGGTCAAATGACCAACATTTTTTGGTTTTTCTTCTTGTAACAGCAAGGCATATTCATCAATTCAATCTGTGCCTGATAGCAGAACGAAAAACGTTTAACCCAAGCAAGAAATACAATGCTATTTGTTCTTGTGCTGTTTGGGTGATTGTTCTCATGGGACCACAACTACAACTAGGAAGCATAAAAAATCAAATCTCATAATGACTTGGATTTTGCAAAATTACAGTTAAAAGAGTTTTCTTCTTTGGTTGTTTGGAATCATGCTTGAGCTAATATCATAATCGTACCACTAGCTTCTTTTCATCATTCTTTATTGCAAGCATATATTGAATAAGTTTCACTTACAAGTAGCAAGTAAGGCATGATATTAAATAAGTACTTGCGTTAATGTTTAAAGACTAACCATTTTTGTCCTCTTACCTTGCAGTATTCATGTTGATGGGGATGAAGGTTTCTTAAGAAATGAGAGTCGTCCAATACTTATGGTTGAATCGAAGGGTCATGCCGTACATGCTTTTGTCAATCAAAAACTTTATGGTTTGTCCTAGTGTTTCTTTTCTTATTAAAAACAACATCTATGTTAAGCATACATAGCATCATTTTTATCCAAAAATAATAAATATTGTGGGATAAACCTATGAAATTAGGGAGAAGAGAATGAAAAGAGAGATTAGGGAATATCACTATGAGAGGATGATTGTATAGTTTATAGGGTTAATAGATAAAGGTATATCCAAGAATTCTTTGGTAACTCGGTCTCGGTGCAGGCTTATTACTCCAATTGTTGAATGTAAATACAGTGCTCATGCATTGTTATTTCAATATTCATTTGAGGATTTTTATTCTAATTTCATTTGCGTCATAAGGGAAAACACCATACTAGAAAGGATAAAATATCTTTCTTACAAACAAAATTAATAAATCTTTCTATATCCATGTGGCTACTTCTAAAGAGAGCTTTGATGGTAATGTTAATAATACTAACTTTGAAATATTGTTCTTGTTAACCATTAGGACAAACTCAAGTTTTTGGTTAGCATAAATTCTATCCGGATGTCTTCTTATATGGTATTTTCCAGAAAGCTAAATTTCTTTTGTATTATGTATTTAGTTCCAAGCCATATTCTGTTGGACCCTTGAAATGGATCCTCAGGCAGTTGTGCCAAAAACTGAACTAGAGCAAACCATTTGTTGGAATGCCAGCTGAATCTTCCCAGAAAAAGTCCTTTACATGATACAACACAAATCATTTGTTGGAATGCTAGCTGAATCTTCCTAGGAAAAATCCTTTAAATGATACAATGTAAACCATTTGATCATAAATATACATGATACAATGCAAGCCTACCTTGCACGAGTCCTTGTTCCAGAGTGAAGCATCTTGATTACAGCTATGACATCTAGCAATAGTGGGATCTTATAGCACAAGGATTTGCTAATGGCACTAACAAATTAAAGTTTGTCCAATGAGAACTTTGAAGCTGCTCTGATCCTTAGTTGGTATGTAAATGTAAGGCCACCCATTGAACTTTAGCTCAACAAAGTGTTTTTATTAGGATGACTAACATTCAAAAAAGGATGAAAGAGAAAATATGAAAAAAAAATTTAGAACTGTCATGTGACTAGTTGCACTTGAGTCAATAATCTAGAAACTATCTATAGAAGCTAGATACTACAGATAATGATTTCTGTGGTCATACAAATCATATTTTTGAAAATTGTTGACACAAATTCAGCACAATGTAATGGACTACACTATCACTCCTATAGAGACCTCTGCAAACATGACTGATGTTGCTCCTATAATGATTATTCTTCAGGCAGTGTATAAAGTGAAGGGAGTTTTAAAACTGGATTGGACATCAATTTAGTGATGGGATGGTCAGTTTATGGGTGCCAACTGTCGACCTAGATAGATCAATCAATAGTGTCAATAGGATCAGTTAAATAATTCAATGCTACATATGTAGCAGAAAATTGCTAATTAAAATTAATATTTTGGAATCGTAAGTTAGGTTAAAAAAACAGAAATCTGGTAAAATCTTGTCCTAGAACATTCGAAGGAGAATTCCAATATTCAGCATATCTTCCATGAAAAAGATTCATAAAATATAGAGTAGGCACATATATACAATGAGAAAACATACCTGGTAACACAGAGGGGAGTGAGTATTGAGAGAGCATGCAGAGATTGAGGCGCTGCTTGACAAAGGAAGAACTGCTAAAGGAGAAGGATACAGCTGTTCTAAACTCTAAAATATTTCTACTATTTTATGTGTTATTATCAAGCATCTGCTATTAGCATTTGTTGAGTAATCGTATAAATTACATGTACTAATTGTGTAATAATCATATTTGATATTAGAAATGGATGCTACATGATTTTGGTCGATACAATTAGCACACAACATGATTGGGATATATCCACATAGTGTTATCTATTGTTGTAATCATATCATGTATAAAATGCCCAAGTTTGGTGTCTATGTGGAGGAGGCTCCTAAGAAGAATGGTTTTTGGATCCTTAGAGGAATCAACAATGACTAGTGAAGAGGAGCATGCATGCTTTGATGAAATTGCATCCGTGATGATTGCTGTTGTGCTTCTCAATTCTTATACATTATCTATTTTCTGGTTCTGCTTTATTTTTTATTATAAAAGAGATCCACTTTGCCTTTTTATTCAAACTCAAATTTATACTTTGTTGAACTTAGCCTTTGCCTTTGGATATTTTGTTTGCATGAAACATATTTATCCATTCTTTGGAATTGCTAACTCAAAATTGTATCATCAAGGTCTATTACTTTCATGTAGGGAGTTCTTTTGGAAATGGAGCTCAATCATCATTCAAGTTTGAAACTCCTATCACCTTGAAAGCTGGAATGAATAGCATATCTCTATTAAGCATGACAGTTGGCTTGCAAGTAAATTTAAAATTATTCTGTATTTTTGGAATTTTTAATTTGAAATTTCATGATCCATTTACCATGATTGCAATTTCTAGAATAATTTAATATTTAGAAAGAATTGGCATCTATCAATACAAGCCACCTTTAGTATTATTTTGTATATATGGCATGCTGAAGCTTATTAAGCAAACATACAGAAAGAAAAATACCATATCTATGATTTCCTAGTGAGAAAATATACTACTGAATGCTCAAAAAATTAGCAAAAAGTGTGGTTGTCATTTTTTATCAGAATTATAAGTTTTTTGATATGAATTATTAGTTGTTTTGTAGTTTTATATAATAATTGTATCAATCAATATGTTGTTTTGTGATGTCAGCTTATTCTTATTCAAGAATGCAGGGCCATTTTATGAATGGGTTGGGGCAGGATTGACTAGTGTCAAGATATCTGGGTTCAAAAATGGAACCTTTGATCTGTCCTCAAGCACTTGGAGTTATAAGGTACATCTACATGTCAATCATGCATATAATTTCAATTTTTGAAAGAGAAGAAAAGGTCTATGATTCAATTTCCAGAATTTACCATCCACATGGGCAAAATCTGCCTCTTCATTTATATAGGGAAGATTGCATAAAATTTCGTGTGCATGCATGTGCAGTGATTTTTCTCTAATTGGGAGGTTTATTATGAAATATGCATGCATGTGTAGTGATTTTGTCCTTGAATACTTGATTGGTCACAACTTTTTCCTATTTCTTAACTTAACTTTTTGTTTGTTAAGCACTTATTTATTTTGATTTCATTTTCTTGCTTTGGTTGGTAGGTACATTCCAAATACGAATGCTTTATTTCATGTACTGTCTGCATTATGTGCATAAAATTCACAAAATTGTTTTAGTATTTTTATATGGACAATTTCTTTTCTAAAAAAACTATGGGTATACTTTGCAACAAAGTCCCTATGTCAATGCTTGTTTATGTACAAGTGGTTACCATTCTACTTTTTCTTTTTTTTTCTGTTTTTTCTTTTATCATTGGTTATCATTATTTTCATTGAATTTTCTTACTAGGTTCATTTTTTATAAATTTTCTTTTTAAGGATTTGATTGACTATTCAAAAAAAATTTGTTGCTATTTTCTTGGATACCCTTGATGCTTGTAGACATGTTCAGAATGATGTATGGTGTAGTTTAGTATGGAAATTGGGGTATTTCACATGCACATAAATGTGTGGATATTATTTTTATATTTGTCCTTCTCCCAACTTTTTATTAAGATAACATCTTCTTAATACATACATTTAAGTTTCTCTAAAAATAGTTCTATTAAAATCTTACATTGCAACTATGGTAGATTGGACTGGAGGGTGAGCTTAAAAACATTCAGATTGCCGAATCAGCAAAGAGTAAGAACAAGGTGAAGTGGATATCAAAGTCTGAAGTACCAAAATATCAACCTCTCACATGGTACAAGGTACTTCTTTCATGCTTTGTTGCATTTAAACTATTGGCCATATGCTTGGATATCATTTGAAAGGGTTTCCCATGTAGTAATATGAACCATTTTCTAGTATTTTTCCTTATTTTTCTTCAAGAATCAGGTTTTTTGGCATCATATTATTCGTATTTATGAATTAGGCAAGGTAAGAGAAAGAAGAATTAGGGATTTGATAAACTTTTTAATGAAACCCCAGTGGAAAATTCTTGTTTTCCAGATTTAAGTGGCCACATTAATAATAAATTATAGATATTTTATAATTTTTAGTACTTTTAAGGTTGTTAGTCTATGAATAAATGGATCCTTATATGGGTCTTAAGTAGTGTATTTTTTAAGTTCAATCCCACGTTAATTATTGTGCATGTATATGCAAGTGTAGGGTAATGTATACCCAACATCAACATCAAGACTAACCTATATAGAACTTTGTTCAACCTACGAACAAAATCAGGTTTAGATTTACTTATAAAATTTGGTGGTTGTTTGTTGAGCGACATCAAACGTTAGGATTGGCGAATGATTGGAGGAATTGACTTCTTTTCCAACCAATGGTGGATGTTCTTGTGTTAAGGAGAGAGAGAGAGAGAGAGAGAGAGAGAGAGAGAGAGAGAGAGAGAATCCTAGCCTACCTTGACATTCATCACCACTAGTATTTTTAAGGTTCAAACACTAGTAACTACTTTATCAACATATAACAGCCCAAACCCAATGGTTTAACCGTTGGTGGGTAACACTCCTCCCTCGCCAAGGTGTTCTTCATCCCTGACGAGTAGCTCAGGCTAGTGAGTGGTGTTAGCTTTGTAGGGCTTAAGTTGTTTCTAAAGTATCTTTGCCTTCCCATTGGATTAGAACATTGGTAATGGCTTTTCCTCGACGCTTGACCAATCTCCTATCTAAGATGCTGGTTGGTTTTTGTTGTTGATCCATTTTCTGAAGGAACTTTGGGATGGACGACTCTATTGGTTGAGTGTCAACCTTTTTTTTTAGTAGGGATACATGGAAGACCAGATGAATTTGTGCCTTCTCAAGAAGTTGTAGTTGGTAAGCAACCTTCCCAATGCATTCTGCCAACTAGAAGGGTTTAAAGTATCTTGGTGCGAGCTTCTGGCTGTCTCTTCCAACAAGCAAGTGTTGTTGATAAGGATGAATCTTCCAATTACCTACCTTGAACTCTTGATTTGTAAGGCCCCAATCTATTAATCTCTTCATTCTTTCTTGTGCCCTTTGAAGGTTTTGGCTAAGATTCTTCAATAATTCGTCTCTATCCCTTAGGTGATCTTCCATTGAAGTAACCCTGCAAGTTTTGGGTTCATACTTGGCTAATTTTGGTGGTGAACCTGTCTCAAATGGAGTCAAGCGTATGGTGTGGTTAAAGTTTGTGTTGTGATGATACTCTACTCAAGGTAACCAAGAGTGCCAATCCTTGGGTTTACTTGAGTAGAAACTTTGTAGATATCGTTCAAGACATCAATTCACCATTTTTGTTTATATGTCGATTTGGAGATGGTAAGTGAAGCTAAACTTGAGCCTTGTTTGCAAAGATATTAACAATTCCCTCCATAATTGACTAAGGAAGATCAGGTCCCAATCAGAAACAATTGAAGCTAGGAGTTTGTGAAGTCTAACCACTTGATTGATGAAAGGGTAGGAAATGAGTGTACTTGGAAAGTCAATCTACCACTATAAGCACAATGGGTACCCTTGACTTCGCAGAAGCCCATCGATAAAGTCTATGGGGATGTCATACCAAACTTTTTGTGAAATGGGTAAGGGTTGCTAAGTCCAATGGGATGAAGATTCTCTACCTTGACATGTTGGCATGTGTCACACTCTTGGATGAGTTGACGCAAGTCTTTCGTTATTCCCTTCCTCCAAAAGAGAAGATGAAGGTGCCTGAAGTACGTTTGAACCCATCATGTTCAAAAGTGGGTGTGCTATGGAACTCTATTAAGAGCTCTCGATTTAATGCGGATGATGCTCCCACAATGGTCCTCCCCTTGTAATAGAGCAGTTCGTCATTATAGGAATACGTTTTTAGGCTTAGAAGTCATTTCCACTAATCCCAAAACTCCTTGAGATCTTCCTTAACTTGGTAGCTCCCTTTTTTTCTTGAACACAACTCCTCTCTAAAACCTAAATAGTGTTTGCCTCCATGCTCCCTTCGTTCTATTGGTACAAAGCATCTACTACTAAATTAAGGAGTCTTTGCTTGTACTCAATAGAAAAATCATAACTCATTAGTTAAATGATCCATTTTTGTTGCATGGGTGTATGGATTCTTTGCTTAAGGAGGTGTTGCAAACTTTTCTAATCCGTTTGAACTATAAACTTCTCACCTGACAAATATAACCTCCATTTTTAGATGGCAAAGAAGATTATTTCCATCTCTTTATTGTACGTCAATATTGCTCTTTGTCGGTTAGTGAGGGCTTTACTGATATAAGCCACGAGATGTCTGTCCTATACCAATACAGCTGCCAAACCCTAGTCTAAGGCATTGATCTCGATCATGAATGTCTTCCTAAAGTTTGGTTGCACTAGTATTGGCATAGTTGATAAAGCTTGTTTCAATCCAGTTAAAGCTTGCCAAGCCTTTGTATCCCATCCAAACTAGTTCGAGTAAATGAGTGAGGGGTGCGGCAAGTCCCTTATACTCGACTATAAAATGTTGTAGTACCTTGAAAAATCCAAGATCAACTGAAGCATGGTTTTAGAAATCGATCCATTTGGCTTGTATTTTCATTTGGTCTATCCTGAAACGTGTTGTATTATCAAAAATACAATAGATTGATTGATCAAGCATGTGGGATTGAAAGACAGATCAGTCGATCTGTTCAAAGGAATTCCACAATGGGTTCTCCATTGAATTGTTTGCAAGTTATTAAGTTGTTGCTAAAGCCTTCTTTGCTAATTGTTAAAGCATTCACTAGCCTCAAAGATTCTACTAGAAGTTGCTTTCAAAAGCTTTGAAATGGCAAAATCCATTAGGGTTTTCAAGGGAAGGAGAAGAGATGTGCCGATGAGGAGGGACAAGGGCAAAACACATGAGAGGAAAAGAAAGAAAAAGAAAATGTGAAGAAAAAGAGAAAATAAAATAAAATAAAAATAATGCATAAAAATTATGTTTTAAAAAAAGAAGAGCTATTGAAAAATAAAAAATCCTGATTTTTTTTTTAAAAATTGTGTGTACTTGTAAATAGCATTCCTCTTTTGTATATCTCTTGTATTCTTATAAAATTAATTTTATATTTCTTGAAGGAAAAAAAGAGAAAAATAAAAAAGAGGAAGTGAAAGAACCAAACGAAAAAAAGAACGAATAAAAAATATTACATAAAATTTATGTTTAAAAATTTTGAATGTATTAAAAAATCAGAAAAAGTCCTAATTTTTAAAATTTTTTTAAAATTATATTTTCTTGTGAATAACATTCCACATCTATATTCTTACAAATTTTATTTTCTACCTTTTTAATTAATTCATGTGAGATTTTTTAATAGAAATTAATTATATTATAGAAATAAAAATTTATAATTTACTTTAAAATATTATAATCAATTAAATTTTTAATTATTGGATTTATCAAGAAAGAAAAGGAAAAACAATGAAGAGAAAGGAAAAGTGGAGAAAAAAATAAAAAAAAATTTACACAAAAATGGTGGAAGTATTAAAAATCACAAAATCTTGATATTTTTTAAATTTTTTTTTTTAATTTATGTTTTTTATGCTTTTAAAAATCTTGAAATTTACCTATTTCTTTTCTTCTTACAAACTTTATTTGTTGTTTTTCTAATTAATTCGCATAATATTTTTTAAAAGATAGTAACTACATGATATGAATAAGAATTTTTAATTATGGAGATTATGAAAACTCTCTTGTAGTATGCATATTCTTATTAATTTTTTGGTTTATGTATGAATTGTAACCTGAATTTTATTGAAATGTATTTTGATTAATATAAAATGTTAACTTAGGGGTGTTTATGCACATCAAAAAGTCTAGATACAGAAAGTATGGAAAATATTTTAAAAAATTGGGGTGTTTATGTGTGCCAGAAAGTGAAGAAAGAAAGTTCAACTTTCTGCTGATATAAATACGCCAACTTTCCACCCCGATTTTTTGACTTTCTTGCCCTCATGAAACTAACTTTTCACATGCTCGATCTTTGCATGCTCGATGACCAAATACTCCAAAACTTTAGTCAATCATCACTTACTCATCCTTTATACTTGCTCGCCATTACATGCTTGTATTTGTCTCTGTTGGAATATATAGTCCTACATCGTGTAAAAATGTAGTGGGCTTAGGTTATATTATGGAAGGACCCTCCTCTCAATATTTCAAAGACTTTTAAGAGTGTATTTCTATATAGTATTAAAGTGGGTTTATGACACGTGTCCCATAAGTTACTCCGGTTTGAACACTTCGCTTAGACAGTGTAAGGAGGACACTTGTCGGCTTAAGGGCTAGCCACAAATGCACGGGGGAGTGTTGGAATATATAGTACCAAATCGTGTAAAGATGTAGTCGACATGGGTTATATTATGGAAAGACTCTTCTCCAAATAGTCCAAGGACTTTTAGGAGTGTATTTCTACAATCTCTCCTCCCTCGATGTTCGCTTGCCCCCCCTTCCCTTTCTCCTTTATTAGTGTTCACTTGCCTTTTCCTCTATTAGGGTTCACGACCAGTGAAAAAAGCGGTAGTAAAAGTAGCAACAATCATGGATTGTGGTGACAACTCTCAATTGTGGAAAAAATGATGGATTTACGGTGACTCACAAAAGATGGTGAAAAAGGCAACAATTGTGGGCAAGATTAGTGACCCTCGATGCTCGACGGAAGAGGTAGCGGTCATAGGCAGACAAATTGCAGTGTGCAATGAGTCAGTCATTGCTCCCCCTTTTTTAAAATTTCATTTTTTCTTTTTTACTTATTAAAATGTTAAATGTACTTTTTATACAATGTATTCATTTAATTTCAACATTACATGTAACATTCACTTGTTTTTCAATTTTGTATATTAATTTCACTTAATACATATTCTTCATATTTGTAGAAAAATTATTTAATTTTTGAATTTTTCAGACTTTCTATAACATGCACAAAGAACCTCTTTTTTATTGAGTTCAGGAAATGAAAATAGAAATAAAAAGTACAAATGGAAATGAAAATAGAAAGTCAGGAATGTAAGAAAAAAAGAGGTTCTATTTTCATTTCCATCTGTACTTTTTATTTTTATTTTCATTTCTGTTTTTAAATTTTCCGATGTGTACAAATATATATTAAAACATAAACTAATATATATTAAAATATAATGTAGTTGAACTATGACTCGGATTGTATTTAACAGTAACCTAAATTTTGAATCATTTGTTATCATAAGTTGTTTTGATTTATTTGTAGATGATTTATTTATAAATAGGCCTTACTTTCCTGTTGTCATGTTGCTGCAGACAACTGTACTCCAACCTTCTGGAAATGATCCTGTCGGACTTGACATGCTACACATGGGAAAAGGCCTAGCTTGGTTGAACGGAGAGGCCATTGGAAGATACTGGCCAAGGACAAGTTCATCATACAATGGATGTTCTCCCAACTGTAATTACAAAGGCAAATTTCTCCCAAACAAATGCGAAACAGGCTGTGGAGAACCAACTCAAAGATGGTAAGAGCCCAAAATTTACAGCATGGACCCCTTGTTATGACTTGTTTCTTGGGTATGTGAATGCCTTTTATTATAAATTTTACTGGAAGTATCTCTGTTTTGTCAAAGAAACTGTGAAATCATGGTTGCATGCTCGACACAGTACAGTTCTTGCAAGATCTGTGCATAGTTGCATGTGTAGTTTTGCATAGTTGTAACTGTACTTTTACATAGTTGTTTTGCCCATGTTCAAAATATATTGCACAAGACTTTTACTCAAAAGTGTCTATCTTTGGCATGTGTTGAGCATGTCTTAGAAAGTTCCAAGTATCGATGTATTTAATTACTTAAATTCTTGTTAGGTTTAATTAGGCATATGTAAACTTGATAAATTTATTTTCATGAATAAACTTTATGCAATACTTAATCAATAAGTATTAAATATCACTGAAAGTTCAAAGTTAAAAGTCATTTGGAGAGCATAAATGAAGGGATGAATTTTGTATATTGAGATGAACTGAGACATTCTAGTCTACATTGCTTAGGGAAAGTGCCCTCTTAAACTTACTGCTTTGGAGCTCTAAAACAAGTGTTTACAAGAACTTCCATAGCGTATCGATGACTAACACACATGATGGATCAGGTCTAGCTTTAGCTTCAGGCTTCAAGGAATGGTCTCTAATTTTTTGTTTTTTTTTGTATAAAATTGTATTGATTGATTGTAATTAATTAAGTTTATTCTTAATTAATTTCATTTGATTTAGTGTAATAGGTTATTTAGTCAAAAGGAATTCCTTAATTCAGTCCTAATTTGATCATTTGTTTATATGAATTTTACCTTACTAAAATTAATTGGCGAGTTTTAGTTTTACTTGTCAGTTTCAATGTGAAACTATTTTTTCTAATACTCCTTATGCTCGTGAGTTCTTTATTTAAGTATTTTATAAATGTTTTATGTGTAATATACATAAATTGACTTTAATATTATGTGGATTTTATTTCACTAAAATCAGTTGACCAATAGGAAAAGTCTTACAAGTATTATAAAAGTCTTAGTTCACCACATTGTTTCCACGTGGGATTATATTTTCCAATAGTTAATAATTACTCTTTGATTTTCTCTTACTAGCTAAAGAGGGACACATAGGATAGAACATGAATAGCCCCTTGCCAATGGACTTATAGCTGTCAAGTATATCAATTTCCTATATTTTCCTAGGTCCTCCAATGTCTTTGATGTATCATCCCAAAAAGGAAGATTTTGTTCAATTGGTGTATTTTCTAGTTGACAACCTTCCAAGTTTGTTTCGTGTATGTTCTAGTTGGCACTTATGGCATTGAAATCGGTCACTTGTGTTTGAAAGAGTCAATTATACTCTTTGTACGAAATGGAAACCATGGTTTGAGATTGCGAAGTTGGAGAAGACTAAGATGACTCTGTAGCAACTTTTACCCATTGTAGTTTTTCAAATTTGTCACAACATTTCTTTGAGCAATGACCTACTTTACTTAATGTTGACAACGGGTTGATTGGTGACCCTTACGACTAGACCATGACCTTGAGATGAAGTGACAATGTCAAACTAATCTACAATGGAAGGCTGAGTTGTCATCAAGAGTTGTATGACCTTTTCAAAGGTCTCCTTAAGGTTCGATATTTGATCAACTCCCAATATCTATCAGTAGATTTGAGAGGAATCTTCAAGGTTTAAACTTGACAAATAAGCAGCAATTGCTAATTCTTCCATGTATTAGTATATGCTGACTATTAGGAAAATCGTTTGTTATATGTTAGTTTTGATGATAAACAAAATTTATAGTCGTCGAATGATTTACTACATCTGAAAATATTTAAAACTCATAATGCTTATTATTATCTTGTGTTGGACAGTCATTTATTAGGCTTTATAAATTGGTAGAAAAATAAGCTCAATTGGATGTTTAAAGCACGGATGACCAAACTTAAAAGCCCAAATTCCTAGACCTAAAATATCTGGAACTTACATAGGTAAACCTTGGACTATTTTAAACCCCCGAAACTCCATGGGAAATTCATGGAAAACCGAAATATTTTTGTGGATGACCTTCTTTGTATCTTAAAGTGTATAAAAAAATAGAATCTTAAAGTTCGTTTGTACACATTAGAAATCTAAGAAATAGAAATTTAGGAAATGGAAAAGAAAAGAAAAATTACGAAATGAAATTTTTTTTAGGATTGCTTGTGCGTATTGCAAAAATTTTAAAAAATTAATTTAAACAAAATTATGAGCTACCAAAACATTTTGTGTCAATTCACCTTTTCTATTTCTGAATCTTGTAGTTTCTCCTTCAAAAATTATTGCTTTAGCATGTGTGCCATCTATTACTCCAATGCAATCCTAAATCAAACCACAACTGATATGTCAGTATTAAAGTGTATATCAAATATTAGAAGTAATAAACAAACCACAGTTGAATTACCTTGAAATATGGAAAAACATTAACATCATTTGTAATTCTGTTAAGACTAGATGGCTAAGTCAGATTTGTACAAATTCCATATCTCCTTGTTGGCATATATGATAGGTACCATGTCCCAAGATCCTGGTTCAAACCGTCAGGAAATACATTAGTGATCTTTGAAGAAAGTGGTGGCGACCCAACCAAGATTACATTTTCTAAAAGGCGTACTACTGCAGTATGTGGTTTCATTATGGATGATTACCTTTCAGCATCGGAGAATTTGATGAACGAGTCTGATAAAGGTGTAAGACAAGCAACTCTTCGTCTGGCATGTTCCCATGGGAGCCAGATTTCCACAATCAGATTTGCCAGTTTTGGGAACCCTCATGGAACTTGTGGATCTTATAGCCATGGTTCTTGTCATTACCCCAACACAACGTCTGCGGTTGAAGAGGTAACTTATGCATGCTTTATATTCATTGTCCTACATATTGCAATAAGTGTAAAACGTTGCTTAAAGTTTATAGCAAACACCTGTAAATTTAACGTGGTTTTATTTTTATAGCATACGTGTTCATCGTAACGGTGAGCCACTGCCATCTATTGTGATGGCTTACACTGTCAATGTGATTACAAAATGTAACCGCTTTCTTTGGGTCATCTCCATAAAAAATCTTTTAGTCTCGCCAACGATTTAATACGTGGTTGTGGCAGCAAGGCCGTCGGCATCACAGTTGCAGGTTGCATTAATTGCATGTTACCATGGCGACGAAATTCAACCAGTTCGTTTGAGACTTCTGGTCGGACTAGTCATTTATCATTAGCATTACAGACCTTGTCCGAAAATCATTTTTCTTTCGAACGTTTTGAATATATTTAGATCGTCCTCTTTCATTATGCCCATTTGTGATTATCTAGTTTAATGAAAAGTAAAGATGTTTTTTTTTAATCACTTCATTAGAAATTTTTTACTCTTTATTCTTAAACTAACTCGTTCGTATCATGTTGCAGGTTTGTCTAAACAAAAATGAATGTAATATCACGTTATCAGAGAAAATATTTGGAGAAGATCTTTGTCCGGGTTCGGCAAAGGCACTTGCCGTTGAAGCAGCCTGTGGTTAGCAGAGCAACTCTATCGTACTAATAATAAACTTTCTGTTCTCACAACTCGTTTCAACTGAAACCTAAATTTGCTTTTCTCCGACCGTGGATTGGTAAAATAGTCATCAAGCTTGGTTTGAGATGGATGGTGGAGTTCCGCATAGGTTGGCGTTTACAACTTCATTCTTGTATATATAAATAAAAATGGAGTTAGTCCATTAATGCAATTTTTTCATCAATTTATTTTGGTAGGAATTGTCGTTGTCTGCCTTGAAGAAATGAAAAGCATATCCATGACGATATTATCCTCCGGATGGAACATTTTTATTCATTCTGAAATCAAAATCAGCTCAAATTATTCTCTTGGCATGACATTTTTAAGGAAGGTTTGTGTCTTTGAAAATAGAAAAATTATGAAAAATTTAATTTATTATTTTTTACTATTTTATATCATTTCTCTTACTTTAAAAAAAAAACAAGTTTTCCATTAATCTTCAGATTTTTCTTGTTACCGGAATTGACGTCAGATGTCTGCCCATTATAGGAAAAACGAGTATAGGTGGTGAAATCTTTCATTTGTCACTTTTTCATATAAGGTGATAGATTTTAAAATTTGTTGACCCAAGAATCCGTTATCTTTTTTATGTAAATGTGGTAGATGTTAAAATCCGTCACTTATGATCTTTAGATCTATTGCTTTTGTGTAGTATAAGTGACAAATGTTTTATCTGTTGTCTTTTGTATAAATATTCATCATCTATACAGATGTTTTATCCGTTATCTTAATTTTCATGTCATTTGTGTAGGGCGGGTGAGCATTGATTTTAAATCGTATTATTTAATTTTACAAGTTTGTTAGTTTATGTTTTTCACATGTTTTATGTTTCTAGTATCGGACGGAAAATTTGCTGATTGTACGGAAATTTCGTTCCACCTAGTTAAACCCTATCTGGAAAATGACTTTATAAATACTTAAATTATGTCAAATCAAATTCAGTCATTTGAAGGTATGACTCTTTTTGGACAAAGGTACTGTTCATGGCAAATAATTCCATTAAACTCACCATCTCTTTATTGCAATACATCGATGACGAGCCATTGAATCTTCAGAAGCAACGATGAATAGAGGACCAACAAGCAGAGGAAGAGAAGAGGACAAAGTGAAGGACAACCTAAAGCAAAGAAAATGGACGCACGACCATACTAGAGAAGAAACAGAAAAGGTGGTAAAATTTCTAAATTTTCAATTGGAATTGTTGGGGATGAAGATACTCGGAGATGAAGAATTTACATGGTAGGTATGTCGGTTTTAAAGAGATGGACAATATTAAATATTTGTTTAATGTACAGGACATTGAAAGGATAACGAACTTCTGACTCTTTCCCCTCCCATTAACTTTGGTGCACAGGAGGAGATGACCATGGAAGTGGAGGATATTTTAAAGGAGGTAATTTAGGAACTCCTCCTGATTGTGGCCTGGAACCGGTCTCAATGTATGAAAATTTATATTTAATTTTAAAAAAATTAAAAATATTTTAATATTTTAATAATAATTTTTTAAATTTTATTTTTTACCGATTTTACTGAAGCACAGTCCCGCCCGTAACGATGTTTTGCAGCCGGAGCACCTCCGGCGCTCCACGTTCCTCTTGACCTTCCGTCCGCCGCACTCCGTCAGTCAGCGGTGACTGGAGTTCCTCTCGACCGTCCAACCAATGAAGATATGGTCGGGAGGAGCTTTGGTTGCTGCGCTCGCTCTCCTCCTGCTAACCCGCTACATCTTCTTCGACCTCCATTCGCCCCTCCCCTCCATCAGCAGCAGCAGCAGCAGCAGCAGCAGCAGCGTCACTACCACTTCCTCTCCTACTCCTTCCCCCTCCCGCTCATTCTCCTCCTTCCACCCCAAACCCCGACTCTTCCCAAACCTCACCACCCTCTCTGATCTCTACTCCCCACCGTCCCGTCCCTTGCCTGTCTCCAGATCGACGCTCGTCTGGCCTCATATGCGCAACCTCCTCTCCAGATCCGACGCCCTGCCCGACACCGGGACCGGGGTCAAAGAGGCGGCTGTGGCGTGGAGTGAGCTGAGCTCAGCCTTGGCGGTCGAAGCGGCCGCGAAGAAAAGCGAAGCGAACAGTTGCCCGTACTCTGTGAGCGGGGCTTGGAACCTTCGCCTTCCCTGTGGTCTTGTGGAAGATTCGGCGGTTACGATTCTGGGGGTCCCGAGAGGGAAGAACGGGAGTGACGGTGGCTTTACGGTTGAGCTGCTTGGACCGGTGGATGGGCGGGAGAGGCCAATTGTGTTGAGGTATCGGGTGGGGTTAGGGGAGGGGGCTTCTATTGTTCAGAATTCGCGGACTCGTCTTGGTGGATGGGGGAAACAGGAGAAATGCCCTGCTCACAGGTCTACCACCGATGTTAAGGGTAACTCCGTAACTGTATTTTGATGCATAATTGGGATTTTTGATTCGCGCTGTTTTAGGTAGGGATCTGGATTTCGACGTATTAGGAATGGGTTTCCTGCTTTCCTTGTTTTTTAAATGTATGGACAAGACTTGTTCTGATTCTTATTATTCCTTCAGTTGATGGACTTGTTGCCTGCAGCAAGCAGTTAGTTTGGACTGAATCCAAGGCGAATATCAGCAATAGAACCGAAGATGGTATAAAGTCAGTTATGAGTTCCTCCAAAAGTGCACATTTGAGGGCAAGTTTTCCATTCGTGAGGGATCAACCCTTTACTGCCACATTGTGGGTCGGTTTAGAGGGATTTCATATGAGCATAAATGGGAAGCATGAAACTTCTTTTGCATACAGGGAGGTAAGATCTCATTTAATTATCAGCTGCTTCTTTTGAATTGACATTAGGTAGAATTGCATCTTATGATTGTTAATAAATCAATTTTCATATAAAATCATATTATGAACTGTGAAATCTCTCCTTTCATTTGCAATAGAGACTTGAGCCATGGTTGGTAAATGAGGTCAAAATCAGCGGTGATGTGGAACTTGTATCTTCTATTGCATCTGGTTTACCCATCACTGAGGATTTGGAGACAATCATGAACATTGAGAATCTTAAAGCACCACCAGTACCCAAGAAGAGGCTTTTCTTGTTTGTTGGGGTATTTTCAACTGCAAATAATTTTGAGCGCCGAATGGCACTTAGAAGGACATGGATGCAGTATGAAGCAGTGCGATTTGGACATGTTGCTATACGATTTTTTACTGGACTTGTAAGTAAAGCCTTTTGCTTTAGTAACATGCACAATGTGTTTGTAGATGTCTTTTACCCATGTGCTCTCACATGCATGGAGTTATTTGCGTATATCCCTACTACAAGTGTTTGCTTTCTTTTCATTGTCAATCTCCTTAGTGGGATTATGACATGGATTGTAGCTGCTGCTGTCAATCAACATCAATTTGGTAAAAAAAATTTAAAAAAGATGATGGAATTGGAAGGAGTTGATTTTCCTTCAAAACCTGTGATGGTAACTTCAATTTCTTTTCCTTTATGTAGGGGTGGTAATTTAA
Source organism: Amphibolis antarctica (assembly GCA_024699675.1). Taxonomy (NCBI): domain Eukaryota; kingdom Viridiplantae; phylum Streptophyta; class Magnoliopsida; order Alismatales; family Cymodoceaceae; genus Amphibolis; species Amphibolis antarctica. The sequence continues at coordinate 51,051 of JAMKPZ010000094.1, forward strand.
ACACAAGTTCCTTGGATAAGAAATCTAACGCCAAGAATTCAAAGTTTTGTTATTCAAATCCTAGAATTCCAAATTTCAACACTAAATCAAACACTAATTTCAATCATAGTTTTAAAATTCCAATTCTAGTGGAGTTGCAATCCAAATAGATCAATTCATTTAAAGTTTGTTTAATGTGACGGAATGAATGTTGAATACTTCAAAATTTTTAACTGATCTGAAGCTGTATTAAAGATCTATTACTGCATTCCTTTGACTCATCTCCAAGCAAACTCAAATTGCACTATAATTATTACTTCCTTTTCTATGTGAGTTATCTTTGAGTTTGTTTTGTGCTTAAATTACATTTTATTTTAAAAGAAAAACTTATCTTATTGGATTGTGGTAAGAGGTTTCTTAAGGTTAAGGAGGTTTCACTTGATGGGTGTGTCAAGTGGTTAGGCTCGCAGTATTTTCTTAGAAAAATGCTAGGGGTTGGGTTTGAAATATTTTCCTGAAAAATACTTGTGTAAAAGGTTTAAGTGTGAACTTGAAAAATATTTGACATTAGTGAAAAATCTTAAGTAGAAGCTTTGGAAGTGGTGGAACTAAACTTTTTGTGGAAGGACAGAGCATACATAGGCGACCATTTTTTGATGGAAATAATTGTGTTTAGTGAAAATTAAGGATGATTGTCTTTCTAAAATTTGTTGATTATGACTTACAAAATGTAGTTGTTAATGGTTATATTGCACCTTCTGCATTTTATGCTGAGTGGATTGAAAATGGAAGGAAGAAAGCTCAATTCAATGTAAAAGACTTAAATACTTTGTTTTAGAGCCATAATTAGGATAACTTTTGATTTCTATAATGTATAATTTTTTGGATTGAAATAGCGAACAATGTTGGACAATTGGATGACTTTTGTTTCCCTTTAGATTAATGTAAGGACAAAACAGACTACAAGACCTATATTGTAATGATGCCGGGATCTGGGTTGTTTTGGATTTTACTTTTCAATTTCTAGATTCTATTTTGATTTGATACATTGGCTAAATTGGAACAAAGAGAATTTGTGAAGGTGACATGTATACACTCAGCTAGTTTATGAAGGAACCTCAACTGGTCCATTGGAATGGCACCTTGTGGGTGTTGTCATACATCAAGAACAACCTTGGCAAAAGACTTATGTACTTTAATAATGGCCATTTAAATGTTTTTGCCTATTCAGATTGTGGTTATGCTGTTGTTCGAAATGACAGGAGATCCACCTTTGGTTATTGCACCTATGTAGGAGGAAATCTTGTGATGTGGAGTAGGAAATAGAATGTTGTTTCAAAGTTAGAATACAAATCCATATCACGAATTGCTAGTGATTTGGTTTAGTTGAAATCACTCCTAACAAAACTTGGAGTTCATGTATCTGTTTTGATGATTATGTATTGTGAATATCATACCACTGTCTACATAGCTAGTAATGACACCCTTGACGAATGCACGAAGCATATCAAAATAGATTGCCATTATGTTTGTGAGTTCATTGAAAGAGGGATTATTAGCAAGCCCTACACTAAATCTTCAGAGTAACTCTTAGTGTGGGTGCATTTCAAGAATTTTGTAACAAGTTAGGATTGTTTAATTTATACTCTCCAACTTAAGGAGTGTTGGAGTAAATGGGTGGTCAGATCCTAGGATTCATGTATATTTGTATGTCCTTGTAACTCATTAAAAATGCAATTGATTGCATTTTCTTCGACTGTAGAAATGGACAAATTTTGTAAAGAATCTGGCATAGGTCATAGATATTCATTTTCTAGAACCTCCTCACAAAATAAAGTTGTAGAAAGAAAAAATATATTACTTCAAGAAATCACTAGAGCAATGTTGAATGAAAATAACTTAGCTTACAGTTTTTGAGTAGAAGTTGTTAATACTGCATGTTATATCATAAATAGAATTTATGTGAGACCTATATTAGAAAAAACATCTTATTTTATGCTAATTCTTCAATGTCTGGATATGTGATTTATCATGTACTGCATTAGCGTTCTATGTTTTAAAAAATATCATTTCATTTCAATTCTAGATACATAAAAGCTAATGAAGTTGTTATCTTGTTGTACTGGCTATTTTTAAAGTAAGCAATTCCATTTTTGTTTTACAGCACAAGAACTGCCATGTAAATTTAGGGCTGTGGAAGGAAGCTCACACATATGAAGATATACAACTGATGCCTTTTGTTGATTATTATAGCTTAATCTCTTTAAAGACTGTTGGCATTAGCGTTTTTGGGGTATGCCAACTATTTACTGTTGCTTATGATTCTTGTCAATTGTTTTGGATCAATCATTGGAAGTTTTCTAGCAAGGATTTAAAAATCAAGATGGATTGGTTATATTTGATTGATCTGGTTCAGTTTTCAATATTCTTAATCCTAAAACATCATCTATGAAAATACAGCACATCAAACAAGCTATTGTTTAGGATCAGTGTCAGATCAATGGAACATTCAATTTGGCATATTTTTTGACTTGTCAGAGGATGGATTGATTGATTTAGAGAAAGGTTCTCTGTCGAAGCATTTGCCAGTCATTTAGGGCTCTGCCAATGTTATTTGGATTATTTGTTCTCTGGCATATGATTCACTGAAGATTGGATTTTCACTTGACTATTGCTTCATTGTGGAGTTTTGATGTATGTTATTGCTTTTTTTACTGAGGACCTTAGATATCTCGTTTTGGAATACTTTTTCTTAAAAGGGGTAAACCGGGTAACAAAGTTTATATACATGTTAAGAATTATGTCCTTGAAATACATTAAACAATCTGTCCTTGAATAACATGTGTTATTTGTATCAAATTATAATTGAATATGTTTATAATGTGTATGACACAAGATTTTTCTTACTACAACAGAATAATGACTCATAAACCCAAATTGAAACCCTGCTTAACTTTAGTGGATACAGTTTTCAATCTGATGCTTTGAGTGTTTCCTCTACGAAGTGAGAGTAACTTGTCAGGTAAATGAATAAAAAAGGAACTGAGAATGGAGACTACGATTTTTAAAAGTTCTCATAATTTTTAGCTTCATAGACTCTCTACCGTGTTTCAGTTGTCCAACATCATTCTAATCTCTTTATGAAGCAATTGTGTTTATCACATTTCATTCAAAATTTACTCTTATATTTAGTGTAGCTTCTATTTTTGAATGTTAAGAGCTCAATATAAAACTGATGCATTAAACTTTGATGATCTTCACTTGCGCCTCCCCTACCCAGGGTTCTTAGGATTTTTTGATGTCTGAAATATAAAGAAATTTGGTTATTTTCTTCATTTTCTTACTGTCAGAAAGCTGGATGTAGAGGGAACTACATATTTTGATTACAATTTTAACTAGAAAGCTGATATTTCTCTTTCAATGCTATTTTGTCACTTTATTTTTGTTCTTGCAGACAAAAATTCTGCCTGCTAAATATATAATGAAAACAGATGATGATGCTTTTGTTAGAATAGACGAAGTTCTCTCTGTTTTAAAGCACAGCAGTTCTAATGGTATATTATATGGCCTTATCTCATTTCAATCTGAACCCCATAGGGACAAGGAGAGCAAGTGGTATATCAGCCGAAAGGTAAGTTTTGCTAATGTGTTTATTTTGTCTAACATCACTTGTGTAGAAACTTTAGGGTTTATATGGAGCAGCTCTTGGGAAGCTTTTGGGACATTGCTTTTCCCAGAAGTTCTCACCTAAAAAGCTGTCCCAAATTGGACAAAACATGCAACTTCTATGAAAAGCTCTTATATTCTAGGTTATAGAATAGAATCATAGAGTTTGGAAGTTGCTGGGTGAAGGCTGCTGCTCATAGAAGTTGTTAGCTCTTGGGATTTTTCTCTTTTTCACCCTTGTTTGTTTATTCTATTTACAATAAAAATCAAAGTTTAATTACAAAAATGCCATGAAAATTTTCAATATTTACTTGCTAATGTATATGAATAAAAATCCACAATGATTTATGTAATGGATGTGAATCTATATTCATATGTTAACCTATTAATTATCTTTACATGGGCAAAATTTATATATGAGTTAAATATATAAATGAATTAAAGTAATATATGAATTATGTAAACAATGAATTATAACATTATATTTATTACTTTTATCTTTATACGAATCAATAATTGAGATGATACATGATACAAATAGTTAAGTTCACAGATCTAGTATTGTTTTTTGAAAAAATATGTTTTAAAAAAGGTGGAAGGATACAAAAAAGTAAAAGTATTATAAAAAATCCTGAGGCTAAATCACATGCATCTATTTGTCTTTATTTCTCAAGGATAGATTACATTTGTCTATCTATTTTACTGCTTTAGATTATATCATCCAGTGGTTAATTTACTATTATATAAGATGTAGTATTTCATAGACTTATTTCATATTATTTCTATCGTTGTCATTTCTTGTATAAGTTTTTAAAGAATGAATCAATTCAAGTGGATAGGAGTGTTAGAGAGTTGAAAACCTTGGTTTATTAAATGGAATGGTTGGGAAAAAGAGAAAAGTTAGATTTGTCTTTTTCTTTGATATAAAAGCTATTTGTGAATTGGATCATTACAAAACAAAAAGCATCCAGAACTTGTTCAAAAGCTAGCTTCACTTCATATGTTTAAGAAGCTAGCTTCTGCCTTTAGGATCTACAATATGCTTTTAAGAGTTGTCCCAAATGAACCCTTAGGGTATTTTTCATTTTGCAGGAATGGCCAGGTGATTCTTACCCTCCTTGGGCTCATGGTCCTGGATATATTTTTTCCAGAGATATTGCAAAATTTGTTGTGCAAGGCCATCTGGAAGGAAATCTTCATGTGAGTTGCTTCCTGTGATCTGATCCTGGGTTCGTTCTATTTTGATTAAGATCACACGAGTTCTACATGTATGTCATAATGTATAACTTGGGAGTTGATATATTTTTCTTCCTTGACAGTTTAAAGTGGACTAATATACTTGGTTCATGCAGTGGTCATCTTTTTTCCTCTAGATTTTTGATAGGTGGACTATTTAAGTTTTTAGATCTTTGTATTGTGATGTTTTGCCTTTTTAATGTTGGTCATTAAACATGATTGCATTAGGAGCATTGAATTGAACATCAATGTATGTCAATGAAATTTCAATAACATCTTGATTTTTCAATTTGTTGACACAACAATGAAACCAATGCCAACATGATATGTTTGTTTACACAATCTGATTTTCTTCACCATGTTTCCGTTTATATGATACCAACATGTCAAAATTTTACTGAAATTGTCATTTTTTCAAATTACCGAAGTTCAGTAAGAAATCTAATTGAATTCCTTGATTAGGAGAAGTTATCATGACCCCTACTTTTCTTCTTGCATGTGATGGATGGTAACATCTTGACATTATTAACCTGAACCAGGACACTTCGTTTTAAAAATTTACACAATGTACATTGTTGATGATTTTGTGTTGCATCTCAGATGTTTAAACTAGAAGATGTGGCAATGGGCATTTGGATTGAAGAATTCAAAAAATCTGGGCACGATGTACATTATATCAATGATGATAGATTTCACATTTCCAATTGTGAAGGTGGTTACATCCTTGCACATTATCAAGGACCAAGGCTGATATTGTGCCTTTGGGACAAGTTGCAGAAAGAGAATGAACCAATTTGCTGTGAATAACCTTTTCATTCTCAGACGTGAATCTTTCCTAATGATGAAAGCTTTGTACAAAAAATGTTGACCAACACAAGTAAGAATGGAGAAGCTGCAAGAAAGGAACAGATGCAAACCAGTACAATCTGAGAAAATCTTGTGAGTTTTTGCTTTTTTTCAATGTTGTACTTATTTCAGGCTTTTTGTTCATTCGGTATGCCTTTGCATTTGTTTACTTCCTGAAATTGTTTTGGAATCAAAATTGTTCGGTATGCAATGTGAGACTATTTTATAACTTTTTTTCCAACAAATTTTGTAAGCACAAACAAATCCTTAATCTTAAATCTTAAACCTTAGACACAAATATTTTTCTTCCCCCTGGTTTCTTTCCTGAAACCTGCTTTTCCTGTTTACTCTTTTTGATTTTAGCTTGCCTACGGCTTGTGTAGGCTCCTCCTTTTATTGATTATAATATTATCTCTGTTGTTGCTAAAAAAGTTTAATGGAATGTTTGGGCACAATTGAAGTTGTCTAATGCTATCGCTGTTTCGTACATGGAAGCTGACTTTAATAGTTTTCATGCAAATTTACGAGCCAAAAAAATTGTGGCGATGGTGTGGATGTTGTCGTAACCTTTGTCGTATCAGTGTTTTAAGTGATTCTGAGATTTTTTTTAGATTTTAAAGTTTTAAGTTTGAATCCTTATTGAAATTTAAATTTTTCGTAGATTCATACGTCCCGTTGGTTTAGGTATTTTTTATTATGTTTTTTACTATATATATCGTAACATTTTACAATATCTTTATTAAATAAATTTTACGTTTTTTACTATTTATTCAATGTAATAATTCTTAAAAAAACACTATCATCGTAATTTTCAAAAAAAATATTATCATTATATTAATATAATAAATATTATTTATTATTTTATTACATATTTTATTTATTATTTATCGTAATTTTTGAAAAATATTATCATTACATTATTATTATAATAAAAATTATACATTATCTTTTTACTTATTTTATTTATTATTTAATACAATTTTAAAAAAAGTAATTTCTAAAAAAACGTAAAATTTAACTAACCTATCAAAACATCTCCACAAATAGAACCATAATTGTACCTTTTAATCATAATATAATTTTGGGCAAAATAATATATTATTGACATGGGTTGAATTGTTAAATTAAATTCACACAAAAAATACCATCTCTATCGGAAAAACAAAAAGTTTCGAATTTGCTTACCCGAGAAGTAAAAGTGGAAATCAAGTTAAAAATTTCGATAATGGAAAGAAATTATTTTTCTTATAAAATATTTTTTATTTAAATATATTAATTTTTATAATATTAAAGTCCTGTATATAAGATGCGACTCCATGTCAAATTTATACATTCATTTTTTTTTTTATGAAAATCATTTGTAATTCAAAAGTTTTATATTAGAAGAGAAAATCCTGACATCCCTCAAAAAAAGCAGCAAAAAAGCAAGAATAAGAATACAAGTGAATTTTCTTTTTCATCGTCTAATAATCATAAACATCAATAGAACTCAAAATCTGATTTACTTGTAGATTTAGGTTTTATTTGGAGATAAAGTTACTTGTAGATTTACTTGTTATACGAAGTATATATTTTAACAAATGATGTAACAAGAGTAGAAATTTTTATTGTAATTTTCACAAGATAAAATAAAAAGAAATTTTCTTATTTTAAAAATCGATCTAAAATACATGAACTTTAAATTTACTAATGGAAAATACCTTTTAGTGGCACATTTAGATTTGTTTTTAGTGATATTCTAATTTAATGGTCTAAATTAAATTTAAATTATTTAAAATTTTTAATAACTTATTTAATCATAGTTTTTCTCTTTATATATATTGTAACATTTATCACTATGTTCGATATCTTTAACAACAATATTTTTCTTTTTATCTCTATTTGTTAAGAAGTTGTAGATATTTTTCTTTAGATTCTTGTAATATATCACCACTCTATTAAATTCTTCTTTCATTATTTTTTAATTTTTTTTATCTTTATATATTATATATATATATAAATAATTTAAAATTAAATACTACCGAAAAAGTAATTTTAATAATATTATCGGAGAATTAACTTTCATTTACTAATACGTAAATTTTGTTAAATAAAACGTTAACTATTAATGTGCTACACTTAAATCAATTCGTCAATTTTAGTCCTGCAAAGACAAGTCAAGATTGCTACCAAAAAAATTAGAAAATCCTCTGCTGCGGAAGGGGCAGAGGGAGGGAGAGAGAGAGAGACGGAGGAGCGATCGACGGGAAGCGAAGAAGCGGAAGATCGGAAATGGACCTCCGGGCACTGGTTCCCACGTCGAAACCACCGGTCATCCCGCGGCCAAGCACAGCAGCACATCGTCGTCACGGAGGAATCCATCCACTCGCTCGACCCGCCCATAGCTCCACGGTGAGTTCGCCGCTCTCCCACCCGCTCGCTCCAGCACCTCTCCACGGTGCTTTTTACTTGTAAACCGCTTTAGATTGACAATTTTTGTTCCTCGGGCGAGCGAACGAGTAAACTGCGGCCTTAACGAATGTTGTTCGCAACGACTGGGAGTTTTTTTTTTTTTTCAAAGGATAATCGGAAAAGAAAATGAAATAAAAGATAGGAGGTGTAGGTATTTTAGAGAACTTTTGATGAATCTAATTATATGCAAAATTTGGATAGCATTACAAAGAATATAAGCCGTAGTTATTTAAGAAGAGTCAGTAGTTCTGAAGTAAAATAAACTATTAAGAAAATGAAATGTGAGAAAACTATGAAATTAAATGACATTCCTATTTATGTGTGGAAGTATATGAGTGAAGTAAGGATTAAGTAGTCAATTAAACTTTTTAATATATTTTTAATGACAAAAATGTTAGATGAATGGAGGAGTTTTTTAATACATGTATTTAAGAATAAGACTAAAGCATGTAACTAAGAAAATCATAATAAGACATGTAAAGTTGTCATGCTCATTGTGATATTAAATTAATGAATCATACTATAAAATTATGAAAAAGGATAATTGAGTAGAGACTAAAGCATGCAACTAAATCACAGAAAATTCATTTGGATTTATGTTAGACGGGTCATTAATGAAAGTTATTTATTTGCTTAAAGAATTAATAGAAAATTTTATAGTTAAGAAAAAGGACCTCCATATGATTTTCATTAATTTAGAAAAATCTTATGATAGAGTATCTAGAAACCTATTGTGGTGGGTTTAGAAAAAATATTATAAAGGAACAATTATTAGTGTTAAAACTATAGAAAGAGAAACTAGAGACTTTTAAATAGACAGGTTTACATTAAGGGTCCTTTCTCAATCTATATTTGTTGGTCTTGGTTATGGATGAAATGCTAAGGAAATTTAAGGAGAAATACCCTAGCATATGCTATTTGCTAATGACATAGTTTTCATTGACGAAAATAAGTTAGAAATTAGTTTTAAATTAAAATTATAGAGACATATTTTAAGGTCCAAAAAATTTAGATCAAGTTGGTCAAAAACTAAATATGTGGAATGTAGGCTCAATGAAAATGGGAATAATGATAAATGTATATACTTAGATGACCATAAGATCCACAAAAGTAATACTTTTAAATACTTGGGATCTATAATAAGTAGTAATGGTGAAATTATAGAGGATTTTATTCAAATGATTAGAGTAAGTTGGATGAAGTAGAGAAAAGTTTTGAAGTGTTGTGTGATGAAAATTCTATAAAATTGTCATTTACCCAACCATACTTTAATGCTCAGAATGTTGAATTGTAAAATATGAACATATGCAAAAAGTTGGTATTGTGAAAAATACAGAATACAAATTGAAAGAAAAATGTGAAATAAATAGTTACACACACGAAGAGAAACAATTTACGTGGTTTACCACAAAAGGCTACATCTATGAGTGGCAACAAAGAGAAAGTTTCACTATTTTGTAGGGAAGTGTTACAACAAAAGGAGATAGACCTATGGACACCCTGATCTCATCTCTTACCGTGTCAATTTATATAACAAAAGAAATGCTAAGTTAGGAGATACATTAAATCAAGTTAATATATAAATAGGTTGCTATAACAACATTTGCTTATTTAAAAAAAACTTCCAATCTCAAAAATAGTAGATGGATGTATAGTCGAGATTTTGAAACTAAATAAACCTTAGATTCAAAGAATATTTAATAACCCTCCACTTTAACTTGAATCCTCTTATTACCACCAGCTCCACCTTGAGACTATAGCCAACTATAAACATTGAGCAAGTCCAAACCTAGGTTGGGATGACTAAGAGTGGTTAGAGGATTAGGAGAGGTTGGGATGCAGGGGTAGGAGGGTGACAGTGAGATTCCCTCCTCTCACCTAGGTTTTTTCTAAAAGGGACTCTCAAAACCTAACCTTTTATTTCAAGTGGAGAAATAAGAAAAGAGAAGAATGGTAGAAGATTAAATGTATATCATTAACCAAACATGATGTAGTTATTTATAGAGGTTACATAAGGACAACAACATAACTTAATCCATGTGGGACTAAATACACTTACAACACAAACCTTAATATATCAACTCTAACAAACATTAAAGTTAGAGAAGCTAGACTTAGTTCACACAGATGTACGGGGGCCAACTCTTGTTAAATTTCTTGGAGGCTCGTATTACTATATCACATTTATTGATGACCACACTAGGAAAGTATGAGTTTACTTTCTAAAGAACAAATTTGATGTGCTTTTCACCTTCAATAAATGGAAGGTTGAAGTAGAAAATTAGACTGATTAGAAAGTAAAGAGTTTGAAGTTAGACAATGAAGGAGAATATGACAGTCAAGAGTTTAAACTTTCTATGGGGAGCATTGAATTCGTATGATCAGAACCGTTGTTGAAAATCCAAATCCATAGAAAAATAGTGTTGCTAAAAGGACGAATATGACCTTAAATGAAAGGGTTAGAAGCATGAGATTGAATGCAGATTTTTCAAAGAATTTCTAGGTAGATGCAGTCCACATGGCAGCATATCTAATTAATAAAGGGCCTTCGGTCCCCTTGAGATTTAAAATCCTTGAAGAAGGGTGAACAGGAAAGGAGGTAAATAACTCCTACCTGAAAGTTTTTGGTTGTGTTTGTTATGTACATATTAATGATGATGCTAAAGACAGATTAGATCCAAAGGTCATAAAATGTTATTTCATTGACAATGAAATTGATCATTTTGGTTATCATTTTTGGGATGACCAAAATAGAAGAATTTTAAGATAAAAGGATATTACATTTGTTGAAACTATGTTGTACAAGCATAGATGTGATGCAAAATTTGATTACATGAAGGAACAACCATAGACAAGTGATGAGGTTGTGTGAAAGAGTATTAACAATGATGATGTTGTTGAAGGAAGTTCAGAGATTCTGGAGAATCACGAACTACACCTAGAAGCACCTCCACCTATTTCATAGGTGAGAAGATTAGCAAGGTTGTCTAGACCTCTATGGTACTTTTTCACCTTTGTTTAATTATCTGTTACTAATGGATGGCAAAGAATCAGAGTACTATGAGAAAGCAGTACAGATTAAAGACAATAACAAGTGGGAGGTAGCTATGAAAGAGGAGATGAGCTCCTTAGAGAAGAATCACACATGGGTGTTGGCACACTTGCCATAAGGAAAGAAAGCCTTTTAGAATAAGTGGATGTACCAAATTAAAGAAGAATTAGATGACTCCAAGAGATATAAGGCCAAATTGGTTGTAAAAGGATTTCAGTAACTAAGAAAGATTGACTACATAGAAGTATTTTCACTTGTGGTCAAAATGACCATAGTTAGAGTGGTGCTTAGTATTGTCGCTATGGAAAACCTACATCTAGAACAATTAGATGTGAAGATGGCCTTCCTACAAAAAGATTTGGAGGAAGACATTTACATAGAATAAGTTAAAGGCTTTAAGGTACCTAATAAGGAGACTTGTGTGCAAGTTGTAGAAAAGTTTTTATAATTTGAAGCAAACCCTCAAATAGTGGTATAGAAAATTTGATAATTTTATATGTGCCACTGGTCTTAGAAAATGTGACACAGACTTCTATTATTATTACAAAAACTTTGGTGATAATTACATTATTGTGTTACTATATGTCGATGACATGCTTCTTGTAGGAGCCAGCATGGCAAGGATTAGGGACTTAAAGTGACAAATTTCTATGGAATTTGACATGAAGGATCTAAGTGAAGTAAAATAGAATTTTTCAAGAGAATCATTCAAAATCATTTTGTAGGAATGTTGATTCTATTTCAAGAGAAGTATATTGAGAAGGTATTGAACAAATTTAATGTTGTTGGTGCAAAGTTCATTGACACACTAATCACTTTAAGTTAACCAAGGAGCAACTACCAAAGAATGAGGAAGACGAGGAACATATGTCCAGGGTATTGTATGCATCTACAATTGGTAGAATGATGTATACTATAGTATATACATGTTTTGATAAAGCTCATGCAATGGGAGTTGTGAGAAGTTTTATGTCAAAAGTAGGAAGAGAGCATTGAAAGGCTACAAAGTGGATTCTACGCCATCTAAAGGGTTCCTCAAGCTTAGGTTTATACTTCAAGAAGATTAATGTTGTGCTGCAAGACTTTTGTAATGCAGACTTGGGAGGTGAGCTAGATAATAGTAAAAACACCTCTAGCTATGTTTAAACTCTAGGAAATACAATAGTCATTTGAATGTCAAGGTTACAGAGAAGTTTCTCTCTTTCAACCATTGAAGTAGAGTATGTGATAATTATAAAAGCTGACAGAGAGATGATTTGGCTAAAGAATCTTTTGAAAGCACTAGGTAAGGAGCAAGACAATAGTGCACTATTTAGTGACAATCAAGGTGCCATCCATGTAGAAATCTCACTTAGCATACCAGATCCAAGCATATTTGAATCAAATATCACTTCATCCGAGAGTTGATTGAAGAAGGAACATTGATATTAAAGAAGATAATAGGTGGTAGAAATCCGTCCAACAGGTTGACTGAGAGTGTGAGCACTTAGAACCTCATTTGTAATGCATGCTTGAACAAAAATATTGCTGGATCCATGGTTTGAAGCAGAACAGTATCAAGCATAATTAATGGAAGTTTCTGTTTAAATATGAGCATTCAAGTCCAATGTATGTCCATATTTCAACCATACCCAATCAATGTCTCCATTCACTCTCTCTGTTCTTCAGCCTCCAGCACTTCTCAAAGCATGCAATTCTATGAATGGACTTCCATCCGTTTTGCTCTTCTCACTTTCAATTCACACAGCTACCTAAGCAGGGTAATCAATTTTAATTTTCTGTTTAAGAGTCATGTGTGGAGAGATTTGACAGGCACAACTCGTGGAAGTATAGCTCCTGCATTTTAAATGTCACTTTGGCAATATCACGTGAATGATTTTTCTGTTGGATTAATATATCTTCTGCACTTTTATGTGGCTATCTGTTTTGTCTTTTCAGTATTTCTGAAAGATTCATTTTTTATTATGGAGATAATAGATGTTTGTGGTTTGGATGAAAGCCTTCATACTGTGTCCTTTCTCCTTTAAGGTGATGTCAATCCACTTCTCTTCTAGACACAACCATCCTTTACTGTGTGATTTCTCTGCCAAATTCAATGGATCAAGATTTCCAATACTTCAGAAGCTGAAAATCTGCAAGATCATCAGACAGCACTTAAGTAGGAAGTACAGGAGGCTGGAAGTCCTGGGGAAAGATCAGTCTTCTGATCACACAGAAATGCATGTTCCATCTGAAAAATATGTTTCTGAAAACTTATTGAACGGTTAGTGTCACTTCTAGCAAAAACACCTACATAATCATCAATATCTTGTTCATTTTATATTGCATGGTCTTCTGTTATTTAAATTGCTCAATACTATTGCATGCTACCAACAGAACATGAGTTTCTGTTGTTGAGATCTGAATTTTTTTGCTTAACCAGCTCCTTATCTCGTATGCTTTACATGTTAAGAGATATATCTACAATTCTCCTTGATTTTTTTCAGTATGATGGTTGTTGTCTGAGATGATCCAAAACTCACAAAGTGGCTTCATTGCTTTTGACCTCTCTTTCTTTATTAATGGAATTGTATGGTTGTTGTCTGGTTGTTGTTAGCCATGGAAATATGTACAGATTAGAGCTAATGGCTTCTAGTATGTGACTTCCTTTTCAAGAAAAAAACTCATTACATTAATAAAATCCTGTCATGCCAGAAACAATGGTATTTTATATGTAACTGTTGCACATGAGTTGTCAGCAATCTAGAAAGAATAAAATTCCAATGCTTAAATCCTAAATAGGATGTGAACGTTAAAATGGACAGTGGCAATACAATACAATATGAGTTAAAAATTTATTTGTAATAAAGTAGAAGTTAAACTGATTGAGGATAAAATAAGCAAAGATTGTCTTAGATAGGTCATATACATAAATGGCATATAAAATATATATGTAAGGAAGGAAGAATTAATTAATTTAGGTAAAATTTAAAAAAGTAGAGGAAGACCAAAAATTACTTAGTTAGAAATAGTGAAAAAGATTTAAAATTATATAAATTAACAAAGAATTTAGTTATGATTATGAATAGAAATAACTAAAACAAAAGAATTCATATAGTTGGCCTAATAGTGGAGTTCAGGAATTAATTGTTATTTGTTAAATTGTGAAAGAGATTTTAAATTCCTAACATAATACCTATCAATGCCTTCTACTGTGTGAACTTGGAGACATCTATCATTTCTCTCGATTTATGTTTATTCAAGGCTTTGAAAATTGAACCCTAGACATGCTTATCAATGAAATATGTATGGCTTTCATCATTACATCCTCTCCTTCCCCTTGTGTGATGTGGAAATATCTAACTGCCCTTGAAAAGATATGCGATTTGATGCCACTTGATCCATGGTTGGTAGGTTACAACTTTTGGGGCACATGACCATGTTTTATGTCTGAAAATTATGTTCATCTCTGAATATTACCGATCAAATAAGGTAATGTATGGATGCTAATCATTTTAATTAATTATTCTTGTATTTCCCTATTACACTCCCTTGCCTTTTACTGATTTTTTGTCTTATCTTAGCTAACTTTAGTTCAACTAGAACAAAAATAAACCCAAAGCTGTCGATGTTATTGTCTTTGGGACATCATTATATTTCAAATATGATACCTAAATTTGTTAGATTCCATTATTACTTCCTCAATTGAAATTCTTGTCATCGCAGATCCCATTGCAAAAACAACACCTATGAATTCATCAATTGAAGAAGATACTAATGCACTTTTGGACCCTCCATCATCTTCGTTGGATGCTCATACTTATGATTTTCACCATAATGTTGCCAGCACATCCTCTCTTTGTATAGCAGTTATAGGAGCAACTGGCGAACTTGCAAGAAATAAAGTTTTCCCAGCATTATTTGCTTTATATTACAATGGTTTTCTTCCCGAGGTAGCGATCATTCTCATAATATTTATGGTCATTACAGAGCTTAATTTTATGCCATCTCATGTATTGAGTATTGACAATAGATGTGCTTTTGATGAATGCATTCACATGCTGATATTCCACCCTTCACTAAGCTCATATATGTAAGAATCGATGGAATTACTTGCTCTTCATTTAAATCTTTCTATAGGTGTGGGTCGTGTGACACTTCTATATTTAATAGGGCTTTACAGGTAGAATCATCACCTAGTTTGGAAGGTGTTTTGGCTAAGCACCAATGGGGATATTTAAATGAAAGTAAAAATTGATAGATATATTTTTGTTGTAGGTGGTGTCTGTAAGACCTGAATGTGTGTTTTGTCACCTTTAAGTGCCTTTTTATACTGGTTTGTGTTGTGATCATTGTTGTTTCTGTGCATCATGACATCATCTTCAAGCTCTAACTTTTTTTATGCCTTTCATGATCCTTTGTTGCTTAATCATTTTTGAGCAGATCTGTTATAGTTATTCATAAGGGTGTTTTGTGTAAATGTTCAATGTACAAATATGTTGTAAATCACTTGTAAATGTAGGGGTTTTGTATTCCTTCCACTCAAGTTGGTATCAGAGCAACCTTAATCCCTTTTATTACAAGTATCTACCTCATTCTTCACTGGACGTAACTGTCATTGACCCTTTCTCTTTGCTGCGATTCAGGCACAACTCTCTTCATGATGTTGTAATGTCCTATCTTCTGTTGTCTCTTCTTTTTTTCTTTGTTGGGACTCAGATGCAACTCCATCTTGACAACTTTGTCTCTCTCCTCTTGGTGTTGCTGCAAAGCTCTCTTCCTATTAGCTCTCAATAACTCCACCATCCCCTTCAGTGTTTGGCGACAATTGTTCGAGTTGTCTCTCTCTATCGAATCCTTCTTGCTCGGCTTGGTTGTCTCTTTTTGCTAAACCCTCTGGTCTCTAGAAATAGTTGAATCGAGTTGATATAAGCAATTGAGAACATTTTTACATAATCAATACCATAGCTTTGGTTTTCAAATCAAACATATTTACCATGTTGATCTAAGAAGTACTTTCACTTGCTTGTTTTTTGTTTAATTTTAATTTTTCTCTACATTTCTCATTCAATGAAGTTGGGTTAGTTCTATCTTAACATTTTCATATTTGTATATTCAGCCTACAATTCTGAGAATACCTTGCTACATCTATGGAACAATATGATATGATTATCCTGAAACTTCCTTTGTTTCATACATCCATTATCTTGTCTAGGATGTTGGCATATTTGGCTACTCTAGAAAGCAACTTACCGATGAAGATCTTAGGAGTATGATTGAAGGGACTTTGACTTGCCGGGTTGATCATCAGTATGAGGACCTTGACCTTCATTATATAATTTTAGCTCTAATTTCTGCCAGTGTTTCATATTATGTTGTATTGAGTTGGCTTTAACGTTTGATTTAATATCATTGTCATGATTTTACTCTCTACATGCGTTCAAATTATATTGCAATGCATGCTTCAAATTTCTCTCATCCACAAGCATAATGGGAGACACTATAAAAAAGTTCAATTTTTTAAGGTGATCAAACTAGTACCTTTAAGATAAATTTCTATGTAGCTTCTATTTTGAAAATTCCCAGCATATTTCAAATTTTGTTCGAGAACAAAGCTTGAGTGTTATGTTTGGTTATTTGTTTTTGGAGTATGATATTTGGCATTCTTGTTGGAGGCTATATTTCTCCTCATCTTGTGTAACTAAGTTGTCAAATTTGCAATTCAGTCGTTCTAATGATTTGAATTATTCATTATTTATTAACTCAATTTTTTTTTGAGTTTTTATAACATATAAAATACTCTTATTTAATTTTGTCTCAATTATAAAATTGTAACAGTAGGGTTCTTTTGCATTTAATTTTCAGTGAAAACTGTGAAGGCAAATTATATAATTTTCTTAGTAGAACATATCACATCGATGGGGGCTTTGACAATAAACAGGGCATGAGAAAACTTGATTCACTTATGAGGCAGACTGAGGTAATAAATTTGTTGATAATCTTCCTTTCCATCTTATTCTTTAACATCAAAGTATGAAAGCAACTTGTCTTTTACCTCTAAACTTGCTAAGTCTTTATATTTTTTCTTCTTCTGACACTTTTAAATGTGATAACAAGGTTGGTGGTGAAGCCAATAGAATATTTTACCTTTCAGTTCCACAAGAAGCGCTACTGGATGTTGCATCATGTATTGCTGATCTTGCCCAATCAATAAGAGGTTGGAACCGTATAATAATTGAGAAGCCGTTTGGCTTAAATGCTGTATCTTCTCATAAGATGAATCAGTTTCTTTTGTCCAAGTTTAAAGAGAAGCAAATATATAGGTTTGTATTCTTTTTCCTAATTGTGTACTTCTCATTATTGTATGTGTATTCCTAACAGTGATGCTGGCTACACTGTCTTTTATCATCTCATTTGAATGAGAACTTAATAATTGAACCATCGTTCTTAACATACTCTGGATTGTCTCTTTTCCAGGATAGATCATCTGCTTGGGAAGGATCTTATTGAAAATCTCACTGTGTTAAGGTTCTCAAATTTGGTTTTTGAACCTTTATGGAGCCGAACTTACATACGTAATGTGCAGGTATGCTTGTTTGATGCTCAAAGCTTTACAACAATGGTTACGAAAGAGCTCATTGCTGTTTATCATTTTTGAACGATATACTTGTTTCTGAATTTTACTTATAGGTGATTCTTTCTGATGATGCTGCTATTGAAACTCGGGGAAGGTAATATGTTCAGGAGGCTTCACTTGTTTTGCATGTTTCATCCTCAAATAACTCCTGCTAGCTTACACATTATTATTTTATTCAGCAATTGGAAACAGCTTATATGAAGTGTGAAATTTTTGGCAGCTGTGCAGCAATCCAAAGAAAACTATAATGGGTGTATTGTTCTTGAATAAATTCATGAAACTTAAACACTGTAAACAATAGTCTATTCAAGGCAATCTGCTTTTTTGTTCTATTTTTTCATTTGCAAGTAGAAAGAAGTTAAAAAAAAGTGTGTGTGGGCAGGGGAGCTAGCTTTCATACTTATATGATATTTATTTATTGCTTTAGCAATTTTTTTAAAGTTTTTCTATAAAAATTAGTTTTGTTCATTTTTTATCTTTAATTTTTGGGTCATTGTTCCTCATTCTTTATCACTAGCCACTACAATTTAGATACTGGAACAGTTGGCATGGTAATCACCATTTAGTTCATTTTGTAATTTTTTAAAATTTTTTTAGTTCATTTTGTAATTGATGGAAGTCATCTAAAAACAAAAGACTTCTTTGACTATTCGACAAATCGGTAATTTTACCCAATAAGAAATCAGTAATTCGACAAAACCCATTTACCACTTTATTCATCCTAACAAGAAAAGTTTGCTCAAAGGAAAAAGGAAGAAAAATTTGAGTTTTAGGTATTAATTCATTGTATTGTAACACCAAATTCATGAGAAAACTGAAAAACCTTTTCAATTAGTTCTAATTATGTTGACTAGGCTGTTGTAACTCAGCTATAAGATATAATGACTGTGAAAATCAACACAAGATTGTATGTGGTTGTTGAATTGCTGTATTAGGGTTTATGTGTGTGAAATTTAGGGTTCAAAAGATTCATGACCTAACATTACAACGGAATAGACAAAAGGAAGAGAGGAGAGATAATAACCAAATCCTTATATGGATCCCACTAACTTAATTCTATCGCACTCCCCCTCAAGTTGGAAGGTATATATTTGTCATATCTAACTTGTTACAAATATAATTAATTACATTATGACTTAATGTTTTAGTAAGGATATCAACGAGCTTCTCAGATGATGGAGTATACAATGTGCAAATAATGCCTTTGACTACAAGATCCTGGATATAATGACAATCAATGTCTTGTACATTCATAAAAGTCTCATTTTGAGTAATATAGATAGCAGCTTGATTGTCACAAAACATAGGCATCGACTCTTGAATTGCCACTCCAAATACTTGAAGGATCTAAGTCACACCATTTCACATCCAGTCTCTCTTATTGATTGGTATTCTACCTCACTAGAGACCGAAACAATATTCTGCTTTTTACTCCGCCAAGTAACTAGATTGCCTTCAACATATGTAAGGTATCTGGATGTGGACTTCTGGTCTCCCTTATCACCTGTAAAGCCAAAATTAGAAAATGCTTCAACCTTCAAATGTCTGTTTGCTTGATATACAAGCCCCTTTCCAGGAGTGTCCTTGAGATAGGCAAGGTCCTTCTGCACAACTATCCAATGAACCTGTTAAGGTTGATGCATGAATTGACTAAGAAGTCCTACGATATATGCAATATTCGGTCTTGTAATAGTAAGATAAATAAGTTTTTGAACAAGTCTCCTGTACTGCATGGGATCTGCTAACTCCTTTGATGAAGTGTCTCAAAAAGTAGGATTCCGCTCAACGGGAGTATTATCTGGTTTGCAGCATAAGTAACCTTTTTCATTTAAAAGATACAATGTATACTTGCATTGGGATAACCCTATTTTTCCCTTTGAGTAGACAAACTCAATACCAAAGAAGTATCTTGGCCTCCCCAAGTCCTTCATTTGGAACACCTTGGCAAGATGCTCTTTAGTTGTAACAATACCCTTAGCATCACTTCTTGTAAGAAGAATATTATTTACATACACAGCTAAAATAACATACCTACGAGCTGACTACCATATGAAGATTGAATGATCTATAGCACACCTACAAAGCCTCTGCCCAGTTTCCAGTTTTATTGAGCACATGCCAACACATTTTCATTCTGAGTGCCCACATTAGATCTTTAAGGTTTTGCAGTCCTAGTCCTCCTTCTCCAGCAGTTTTGGTAATAATATTCCATCTCACCCAAAAAATACTTCTAGTGTTATCTGTCTTACCCCACAAGAACTTTGCACGTATTTGTTGAATTTTGTGTAGAACTCCAATTGGTAAATTATAGACACTTAAGGAGTGTATTGGAATACTTGACAGCACATGTTTAATGAGAGTTAGTCTTCCTCCAAGAGATGGGAGATGAGATTTCCGGCCAGCCATAGTTTTCTGAAATTTTTCCATTAACTCATCAAAGTATTTAAATATAGGACACCCTAAATATTGAACAGGCCAATTTCCTTGAGTGAAACTAGTAACATCTTTAAGCAAATCAATCCTCCTGTGAGAACTTTTCCTGGAAACAATAAATGTACTCTTATCTAGATTTATTTTTTGACCAGAAGCAAGCTGATAATTTTGTAAAACCAACATTACTTTTTCCAGTTTTGACTTCCTACCATTAGTAAATAAGAGAATATCATCAGCATATAAAAGATTAGAAATAGACTGTGATCCTCCACCAGATCTGTAAGGGATATAACTAGGGTCTGTTTGCAACATGTAAAATTCTCTACATAATAACTCCTCAACAATAATGAAGAGACTAGGCGATAAAGGATCTACTTGCCTTAACCCTCTAGAAGATCTGAAAAAGCCAGATGAGCTTCCAAAAATGATGACAGAAAAATCATTGTAACCAATACAGTTTTGTATTAACTTTATAAACTGATTATTAAAGCCAAACTTATTGAGTACTGCAAACAGTGTATTCCATTTGACTCTGTCAAATGCTTTCTCCATATCTAAATTTAAAATAACATTACCTCTATGAAACCCACTACCTATTTTCTGTAACATTTACTGTGCAAGAGAGATATTATCAAATATGCTTCTACCACTAACAAATGCCTCCTGTGTTGTAGAAATAAATTTTGGCAGCAAGAGACCAAGTCTCCTAGCAACGATCTTTGCAATGCATTTGTATGTAGTATTACAGAGACTTATAGGTCTGAATTCTTTAAACGAACAAGGATTGAGCTTCTTAGGAATCAAGGATATGAAAGTTGAAGACCAGTGTCTAGGTAACTCATGCCCATTAAAGAAGGCCTGAACTGCTTTGACTAGATCATCAGCAATAACATCCCAATATTAATGGTAAAATAGAGCAGGAAAACCATCAGGCCTAGGAGCCTTCTCTGCTTTTATTGAGAAAATAGCAACCTTAATTTCTGCATGATCTGGAATCTTACATAGCTCCCCATTATTGATATCAGAGATAAGTTGTGGAATACTGTCTAACAAAGTGGATTGTAAATCATGCCTCTCAGAGGATAATAAACCTTGGAAATATCTCACTCCAGCCTCCTTAATCGTGTCCACAGAGTGATTATATTCATCTATCATTAACATATTATTGAAGGCATTGGATTGCTTCCTCTTTTGAATGTAACGATGAAAAAATTTTGAATTCCTATCTCCATCCTGCAACCAGTGAAGTTTAGCCTGCTGTGCATGAAATAGATTCTCTCTTTTCAATAATCATAAGTTCAGTTTTAAGACTGTCCAATTTAGCCACCGTTTTTGTGTTACCATTTTGAATAGGTCCTCATTGGGAACACTGCCAACTGCCTTCTACATTTGATAGACATTATAATGCAGGAATCTGACAATTTGTTGTCAAAGCCTAGCTCCATAGGAGTTTATGGAACTTGAGCAAGTAGTCCTCTGAATACAAGAGAACCAAACAACGTCATGGGTAATCATAGAGGCTATTTGGGGTCAGGGAATAGAGGCAAGAAACACTCGAGAAAACCTGGGCCAATCTGGAGAGCAATCTTCTTCACGAAGAATTGAACAAAGAACAAGAGGCCCTCCCCTGAGGTACGTTGAAGTTTTCCTTTCCGATCTTTCAAGGCAACGGAAGGAAGACCCATTTTGCTAGGTCATGTAGACGGAAAAGTTCTTTTGTTGCTACCGAACAGAAAGTGTTGTACACATCGATGCACCTAGAAGGGGATGCAACAGGAAAGAGGTCTTGGAGGGAGTTTAGAGAGGAATTGATAAATCGATACTAATTTGAGGAAGGAGAGTAGCCCTTAACCAAGCTTTTTTAGCTGCATCAGAGTGGAATGGTAGCATACTACGAGAGTGAATTTAGGAGAATTCTAACTCGAATTCCACAATTGGCAGATGAAGATGTGACAACTATATTCGTAAGTAGCCTTAGGGAGGAGATATATATGGATGTGCAAGCAGTTGGACACTCCACCTTGACAAGGGCCATATGGCTCGACTGCATTAGGAAAAATGGAATAGATACCAGGGGTTCTTGATGGGAGACTAGGGGGGAGCATCCTTCTTGGGTAATTCAAGGGGTCGAAGGGTGGAAGGGAGGGAATTGACCAGGAAATCAAAAATTAAAACATTAACTCCAGTTGTGTGCGGGAAAAGAGGGAGAAAAACCTTTGTTACAATTGTAACAAGAAGTGGGCCAATCACACCATTATCAAGCACTTACGCTTTTGCTAATCTAGGGAGATGAAGAAGAGGACAGAATGGAGGAATCAAAGCAACCTAAAGAACAGAATAGTGAAGTTGAACTGAAAATATCATTCCATGCCATCTCCAAGGAAATTGGACCACAAACGATGTGAGTCTAGGGAAAGGTAAATGGGCACAAGTGCTTGGCACTGTTTGACAATGGGGGAACCCATAACTTCTTGGATCCCTGATTCATTGAGTGGGACCAAGGATGGTTGGTATGGCAAACCTCCAAGGGTAGGTTGGTTGGAGGATCATCACTGACAATAGTCAAACAATGTAGAAGGGTGAAAAGTAATTCAAGTACACATTAAGCTCATGGAGATCAAATTATACAATTGATCTTAGGCATACAATGACTCACTACTTTAGGAGAGATCAATTGAGATTTGGAAAAGAAGATGCCACGATACCAACAAGGTGGCAACATGGAGATGAGCCTCCAAGCTAAGATGTGTCTCCAACCATGAACAATGTCTTGCTCCATGAAAATTGATGAGCCTCCAAGCTAATAACACAAACAGATCCACAACGAGTGTAGTAAATTGAGTAATCCCATACCAATTTGCAAGTTGCCAACTATTGGCAGGTACATGGAGGAACGCCAGGAATCGCATAACATGTTCATTGAGGTCTGTTGGTAGGTGTGGAATAAATTCTTGCAACCTACCCATAAGAGAACTGTTCCTGCCGAAAATAATTCCAACATCAGTGTCTATGGTCTTTAATTTGGCTAATGCTGCTATAGGCAGTTTGGTGGTTTAGCATAGGAATAAATAATTATCAAGTGAATCCCCTCCAACTTTCAGTTAGAGTGTGAGCCTTTCATCTGGTACTGGAATGGTTTTCTACCAAGGCTATGCTAGTTTTGAAACATTACTACTCCACACAGCAAGACTCCAGTAAAGAGTAGATCTCTCTGCCAATCATGTCCAGTTCCAATGAAGAGTACCAATCTTCCTCATTCCTTATCCCGTCCATTTACAAAGGGAGTAGAGAGAAGTTGGCATATGATACTCATTAGGGGCAGCTACTTATGGGTGTGAAATGACCAAATAATCCAGCTGCTTTTGGGCATTTTATTTAGGGATTTTTGGGTACAAGGGTAAAAATGTAAAATCATGTGTAGGACCACTTCTATGATCAAAGCATCACTTCAAATGCTGTCACCCTCCAATGACACTAGTACTTCAACTCCCTACCATGGAGTATCCATAGTTACAACTAATGCTCTTTCACAGATTCTCTAAATAAATACAACCCAAGTCTCCACTCGATAATGCACTCCCCTCTCTTGCGAGTCTATCCGTTTCGGTCTCTCCCTTGCACGTCTCCATCCATCTCTATCCCCTCCCTTAAGCGTGTCTCTACCAAACATTCGTCTCCATCTATTTCCACCCCCCTCTCTTGTGTGGAAACCCTTACACAGATTGGCGATGCATCTGCCACTGTTTCTGCCCCTACTCTTGTGTGAAAACCCTTGCACTGATTGACGATGCATCTACCACTATCTTTGTCATTGGTGCCCCTTTCTAGAAGTCCCTTGCTTTGCTGGATCACTGCAAGCTCAATCACCAATGTTGGGGAAGATGGGATAAGAAAATGGAGAAAAGGAAAAAAAGTAAAAGGAAATAAAAGGAAAAAAAGGAGAAAAGAAAAATATGAAAGAGGAAGAAGAAAAATAATATCTATATGTATTAAATAATACATGGATAAAAATAATATTGAAAGATCATGTGATGAACATAATACATGGAAAGTGTATAATAGTTATAAGTTATTTTTAAATTCTAAATTTTAAAAAAAATATTTTAATTATTTATAATTGAAAATTATAAAAAATATTTTAAAACGTGTATTAATATTTATAAATGTTTATTTTATATTGAATATTAGGAATTAAAAATAAGTTATTTTTAATTCAATTCCTATATATACACAAATACTCATATTTTTCATTCTATTCAATTCTAATTGATGCACAAACACCTCCGTATTAAATTCATTTCTACTCAATTCAATTTCTGCCGAGAAATGAATTCTCATCATTTCATTTTCATTCAATTCCACCAGCATAAATACCCTCACAATGTGTTCTATTAGATATAGGTGCGGATACCATCTTTCCCTTTTTTGTCATCTATCTTCTTGATGAATGTTGTGTTTGTATTTTGACTATCCGATTCAATAAAATTTCACCACTGCAGCCCAAAAAGCACATTGGTTGTTAATGTTTCCAGATTTTCATAATTTCTCTGATTATTTTTTTGAAAATCTCTAAAGCACATCTAAATGATACATCAACTACCATATTCCACTTTATGTTATCGTCATTAGCTTGCACTGTTTTGATTCACCTTACTAGCATATATTAGGAATTATGTTAAGAGTGTCATTGCCTTTTAGTGAGCACTTCAGCACCTATTTCCTGAATAAAGCATGTAGCTAGATCTTAGGATGGATTCTTTCCTAGCTGGATTTCTACTTTCCCTGTTTGTTTCGAACAATCCCTTCCATTTAATGATTAATGTAGTCTATCAGCATCTTATTCCAGTTAAATGACTGATTCCTTGTTGAATTATTCTTTATATGGAAAACATATGGATCATCAACTTAATGACCTTTTTTGGCAGATATTCTGATGGTTATGGTATCATTCAAGACATAGTTCATAGCCATATTCTCCAAACAATTGCATTATTTGCAATGGAGCCACCCGTAAGCCTTGATGGTGAGGATATTCGGAATGAAAAGGTATTTTCTTTGTGTTCCCTGTATAGGCCCTGAAAAATATGACAATGCGTGAGTTTCATGAATCTGGTTCAGGTTAAAGTTCTCAGATCCATTGGGAAACTGGAACTAAGTGACATTGTGCTTGGTCAGCATAAATCTAGTTCCTCTGGGAAAACAAATGAGTATCTGAGTAATCTTACTCCAACATTTTTTGCGGCTGCTCTTTACATAGATAATGCTCGCTGGGATGGAGTACCTTTCTTGATAAAGACGGGCATGGGACTTATCAAGCACAGGTAGAGTTGCATATGGGAATTCCTTGTTAGCGTGCACTTAGAGATATCTTTTTCTGTGATCTTTCATGATTAATTGCACTTATGGAAAAACTCAACATTTGAAATGTACATTTTGGAATTTTGAACTTTCTTGTTTGCTGAAGATGGTTCTATTCCCTAGCTGATTGCTGGTGTAATCTGGGTGAAATTTTTGGTTCGTTTTCCAATTAATGCTAAATATTCTTTATATCCCTCAGATCCTCTTTCAGTAGTCTTTCGTCTTATGGTGTCTTATAAGTTCATGTGTAAGCTTACGTGTCTTATGCTGTATCATGTAGTCTTGATTTTAAATTTTTGAGTTGTATGAACCTTATTATCTAACAATAAGTTCACAGTTAAGTATTTAATCTATAATACATATTACCTTTGTCATGCTGTTTGAATCATCAATATAATTAATGTTAATTATAGCTTTTATGTTCAAATCACAAAACAACCTTTTCTGGTGTTTAGATTAACATCCCATGCTTAAAATTTAAACCTCAAAGGCTAGATTTCTTTTGTGTTATTGCAGAATTATGCTAATATTTCCTCCATAATAATGAATGCGGTTAAGCCTGAATTTGTTGTCTTGGTAGCCTGTCATACCTTTTTGATAAAATTTCACGTAGATGACATGCATGTCTTTTATGTAATATGCAACGACAAACAAGAACTTGCTGGGTACTTGTATTTTGTTTATATTGGGATATGTTACCTATAATGAACACAAGTTTTTCTGTATATGTTTTTATGATAAATATCAAGAATTGCACTGGATATAGACTCAATGATATACCATTTGGTTTTCATATGCTTATTGTTTCAACTGATACTATTCAGGGTTGAGATACGCATCCAATTTCACAATGTCCCTGGGAATCTTTATCGTGAGCGCATTGGGCACAATATAGGTCTTGCTACCAATGAATTGATATTAAGAGATGCCCCTCACGAAGCTATTTTCTTGAGGGTCAATAATAAGGTCCCTGGATTGGGTTTGCAATTGGATGCATCTGAACTAAATTTGCTTTACAGGGACAGGTAAGTGAAGGACGGTTTAAAATTACACTTAGATTTGCATTTTAGTTTTATATGCAATTCAGACTCTGGTATGGCAAGTGTACATCCTGAGAAAGGCAACTTTGTACCTTCTTGGTGAAGATTAATCACAAGATACTTACATGGCCTGTCTAGTTTCCTAGGACATTGGAGTGAAATTGGCCAAATTCTGCTGAAGTTTCCATGGCTGTATTTTGCAGGTATGATATTGAAATTCCAGATTCTTATGAGCATCTGCTTCTAGATGTCATCGATGGAGACAATCATCTTTTCCTGCGGAGTGATGAACTGGAGTCTGCATGGGGAGTTCTAACCACAGTTCTCCACGAGATTGATGAGCATAAGCTAACACCTGAACTGTATGAATTTGGAGGAAGAGGACCTGTTGGTGCATATTACCTTGGCGCAAAGCATGGGGTTCGATGGGCAGATGATTGAAAGTACAATCAACCAAAATCGCAGAGAAAAATTCTTGATGACATGAGAACTAGTGGAGTCTAGACGACATTTGGTGCTCTCTATTCAGACGTTTGGTCAATAATATGCACTATTCATATGTATTGATTGTGGAGTGGTCATAGATCCACTTGAAATTTTGGCAGTGGGAACAAGTTGCAACGAATTAAATTTGTTCAGGAGCCTCGCAAAAAATTAGTACTCAGGAGGGCAATGTATGGTCTCTCTTGTCTACTTGCCATCTATCCTTGCCCACAATGAGCACAAAAATGATTCAACCAAGAAACCACTTCTTTTCTAACCTGAAATCTGAAAGTTTGGTATCGTCTTCTTTTTTTTCTCTAACCTGGGAAAGGAAGAGTGGGTTACCCTCTCAACGTCTGGCATCTTTGGTTCATAAAAAAGGAAGAGTGGGTTGCCCTTATAAGAAATTTTTTTTCATAAGATATTAATTTCATGTAGAAATGTCTCATTTGATGAGATTAAAATTTCACAATCTTTATTTACTATTATTTCTCGACACAAACTCTTCCCCCTTTCTATCACTTGATATGGCTTTCATATATCAGGGAATCTTTAATTATATTTTTGCTACTTTTTTTTAAATAAAAAAGCTTTTTACTTCAGCGGTTCAGGTTTTTTTAAAAAATTATCTTCCACTTGTAATCGTAAAAAAAAAGGAATACACAGAGAGACCACTGTCACGTGCACGGCACGTCACATGTCACCTCTTCGTTGCAGATCGCATCGTCCTCAAAAAAGTTTTTTTTTTAAAAAAAAATCTAATTAATTATAATAATTTAATTGATCTGATATTTGCGATTTTTGTATCAAAATTCGGTTGAACCTAAAATTTTTAAACGATTATGATAAGCTAAAATTGTGATTCTCGCCCTTGGATACGATTTCGAAGAAAAAATATTCTATAAAATTACGTTGATTTTAGGGTTTGGTCTGAGAATAAAATTTATAAAAAAATTTATTATACAAAATATATATTTTAACAAATAATATAATAAAAGTAGAAATTCTTATCTTATCTTACAAATCATATCAATTTTAAAAAAATATAAATTTCAAATTTACTTCATATATAAATTTTATCAAATAAAATCTAAAGTAAGTTGTCATGCAAAATACGTTTAAAATTAAAAATTACATTGTCAGTTAAGAATGTCCGAAATTTTGAAAATGGGTAAAAATTTAATTTTTCGAGAATTGATAATTTTAAAAAATAAATTAAAATCAACTCTATCGTTGCGAGTATATATTGAAAATTGAAAAAATAAAAAATCACAGTTATTTTTTTACCCATTCATTAATTAAAAAAAATAGATATTTTAACAATTAAAAAATATTTTATTAAATTTATGATATCAAATTTAAAATTTTCAGACGCAACACGACGAAGCTGACACCACCAGCTCGATCGGCTGCAGCTCATCACTGCTCACCACCCACCGGCAGCGGAGAAGAAGAGCGGACGCCATGGCCGGCGAAGGAGGAAGAGCCAACGGGCGCCGTCGTCGTGTCTTGCCGGTGCTGCTCCACCTGCTGCTGTCCACATTCCTCCCTGCTGGGGCAGCAAGATGCTTCGGTGCCCCCGTGATATTCAACTTCGGTGACTCCAACTCCGACACCGGCGGCCTCACCGCAGGCCTCGGCTACAACTTCGGCTCCCCCTATGGCCGCGTGTTCTTCCACCGCCCCACCGGCCGACCCTGCGACGGTCGCCTTGTCTTGGACTTCTTGTGTCAGTATCTCCCCTCCTCTCTCTCTCGCTTCAAGACATGTCTCTCTCTTTCAGACAAGTCGCTTCTATAATCTTGAGTCCTCCTATATTCGCCTTGTCTTATATTTTGTTTGATAATCACTGTACGTTAGGTGAGGTTAGAGTTCACGTTTTGATCTACATGTACATGATTTTCGAGATGAGAAATTTTTTTTAACCGCATCCTCTATTTCTATTACCTGAAGAAACCTTAGAATGCAGATTTTGGGTTTTTCTTCTTCCATTCTTAGACAAGTCTCTCTCTTCTTGGGCAGGTGAGAGTTGGAATGGTAGCTTCTTGAGTCCTTACATGGAGACTTTGGGATCACATTACAGAAATGGCGCCAACTTTGCTGTGTCTGGATCGTGTATTCTACCGAGAGATCTCCCATTCTCTTTGAAGATCCAGGTGCAACAGTTCACCCACTTCAGGTCTCGCTCCATTGATCTCATCAAACAAGGTATGATATGTCGTCTCACACTCCAACCAACCTCATAAAACAGGTAATGTTGTTTCCAAGGCTCTTGTTAGAAGAAAAGACATGATAGAATCTTTCAAAAAAAAAAATCAAATCAAACAAAACAAGCAAGTACATCAATATTTTTACGTGAAAAAACTTTCCAATGTGAAAATCGAGTAAAAATCACGAGATCAACAGCCACCTCTAAACCTTTATTATAATGATTACGAGTATAAGTTAGGTTTTTTCTAGTATTTAATTAGAGAAATCATACATGTCTTCACAATCTAAGTTAATGGTATAATGAACAACGCAAATAAAAGGTAAAATAGATTTTACCCAAAACGGCTTTCCATGTTCTAAAAAATTCTTCTATCTCTCTGTTGATTCAAAAATTGTGAAATTCGGCAAGAATGAAGCTTCACAAGTTCCTGATCTACTGAAAAAGTTTCGGCCCAAATGGATTTTGTTTCACCCTTCAAACAGAACTTTTATCAAGAGCGTGTATTGTAAAGTCGGGATGATGAATTGCTTTTGAAAAAGTTTTGTCATAGATAATGTAATACACTTTTGCAATCTAGATTGTCATGAAACTATTTCCCATGTATAAGTAAACAAGTAACCTGAAGTGTATTTCTTCTCATCAACTTTTGCCATATCTGAGTCAATGTAACCAATCAACATAGACTTGTCGTCACCAAAATAGATCCTCGAATCTAAGGTTTTTCACGTTAAAAATGTTGGTGTACTTTGCTTGTAATTTGTTTGATTTGATTTTCGTTATTTATTCACTGTCAAGAAGTTATTTTGGAAAATCCTATTATATATATTTTTCCCAACAGCTCTTGCATTAATCTTGCAATTTGGATATATTAGAATATCTGTGGATGACCCAACCTTCCACCCTACAGACTATTTATCCTTAAGGTGTGAACAAGGTAGGATCAAGTGCATTGTTATTGTTCATAAAAAACTATGAGGTTTGATTGGCATTAGCTTAATGAATGATATTCTTCCCATTTTCAGCTCCTAGGTTTGTTCTATGATAGATTTGTTCGGTAGATATGTGCATTAGAATGATCACAGCTAATGTGGGTTGTGGAACCCCACATGTTGATGGAAAATAAATGGTGCATGACTACAGGTTCAACAAACTTGGTAGACCGGGAAGGATTCAAGAATGCAGTTTACATGTTTGACATTGGTCAGAATGATCTCTCTAACGCGTTCTCTTTAAACCTGAGCTATGCCAAGATCATTGAGATAATCCCCATCATGATTTCAGAAATCGAAAATGCCATCAATGTAAGCTCGCGTGGGACTCAAACCAATTTCCATTACTTGTTTACTTCCTGAACAATTCATCCAGACCATTGTTGCAGAAAATTTACAAACAAGGTGGCAGGAAATTTTGGATCCACAATACTGGACCGTTAGGTTGCTTGCCCAAAGAGCTGTCTGTGGTTAAAAGAGGCAGCAAGCTTCTCGACGCTGTTGGATGCCTAAAGCTTCTCAACAGTGCAGCCAGAGAATTCAACTTGAGACTGGAATCTTTATGCCAATTGCTGCACTCCAAACTGCAAGACTCAACAATCGTGTACACTGACATCTATGCCATCAAGTATGAGATTGTTTCCAACTATGCCAAATATGGTGAGGTGCATGAGACCCTTACACGTTATGTACACCAAGGAGCTTGCAAATTGGACATCTTCAGCACTTAGTGGTTTGCTTTTTGCCTGCAGGATTTGAGAATCCTTTCCTGACGTGCTGTGGATTTGGAGGGCCTCCATACAACTACAATGTCAATGTGACCTGCGGGAACCCAGGCCATAATGTTTGTCACGAGGGATCTCGACGAGTAAGCTGGGATGGAATCCATTACACTGAAGCTGCAAATGCGATCGTTGCACTGAAGATACTCTCTGGCAATTACTCAAATCCGCGTACCAAGTTTTTTGATAGCTTGTGCAGCATAGACAACTCATAGAAGAAGAACGAGATCGAAGATGATGGTGAAGCTGAAGATGAGGATGATGATGGTGACGATGAAGTTTGAAGATCACACAATTGGATGGTTTGAGTCAAAGGTGCGTCATTCTTTCTTCTACCACTGCAATCATGTGGATTTCTCTGTTGAGGTTGTTGCATGGATAATTAATTGGCTGAGCCCAACAGCTCACACTTGAAATAAAAGGTTACTGCATGATGGTTTTAGAATGTTGTTAAACCATATATACCATTGTAATCCTCCCCCAAGATGAACTTCTTGATGCACAGAGCTTATTTTTTCAGGATGTAATTCTTCATCTTGTTATGAACAAAGTTTGATGGTCTTCAGCAGATGGCATGTTGTCTCCACCATTTGTACAAGCTGTCCTTCTGGACAGCTTGTAGAATCCAGGGTAACCTATCTTGAACAATCTGGTGTTGTTTGTAGAACCCACCCTTACTTCATGGATGAATGATTCAATGGTTGATAATGTCACTTTGATAATGTTTATTTGAAAGTTTTGATGAATAATAAATAAAATATATAATAAAATAATAAATAATATTTATTATATTAATGTAATGATAGTATTTTATCGAGAGTTGTGATAATAATATTTTTTTTAAGAATTATCACATCTAATAATCAATAAATATCGTAAAAATTATTTGATAAATAATATTGTAAAATATTATTATATACAGTGAAAAATGTAATTTGGGATGGGTGTTGATTTTACAAGAGGTGGGGACGGACCCACGTTCCATTAAAAAGTGTGAATCAGGTAGGGTCGACCCGACATAAAGACGTTCCGCCCGACCCAATTCAATTGTGGATGGGCCGGGTTTGAGCCCAATTCCACTGATGCAATCAACGACGTCAAGCCCGATTACATGTCGTCGACTAAGCCCAAAGCCCACGAAATCTGCTCCAACATGTAGCATGAATTAAATCTGCCATGAAACGTCCTATGAGCGCGTCGACAGGTATTATAGATTTCTTAGCACCAGTGAATTAAATTTAAGTTATGAAAAATTTAATAAGTCCCTCGGATGCCTTTATAGGCAGGCAGCATCTCTCTTTTGCATTTGTGTATGAACGCTGTCGTACATCTCACTTCCAAGGAATTTGGTACCTCTGCAAGTATCATGAAATCAAAGAAAATTAATAGAAAAATACCATAGATGTTTTCAAAAGTACGTTCACATGGTACCTACCATTTTCTCATGCACACATACACAAAAAATGTGATACTGATTTACCAATGTACGACTGCCCCATTCCTAACTCTCCTGCTACCATCCTACATACACAACACACACACCTCCTGTTGTCCAACAAATAACTAGTAAAAGAAAATATTTGCGGAGGGCAGATTTCTGTAACACAATCCGTCACCTAAGCATGTTAGCTAATCAAATGAATAAACCACATACAAATACTTTTCGAATTGTTGATGGTTAAACTTATATTTATCATTCATGCGCGGAAATCGCCAAATACCTGTGTGATGTGGGTAGTGCTGCCGTGCATTATGATTACCATGTTTGTTTTCACACAGTTAATCATTAAAATAAGAGTATATTTATGAACAACTTTTTTTAACTTCAAAAGTAAATTAAAATTAAAATTGAAATTGATTTTACAAATAAAGGTTAAAATTATATAATAAAAAATTATATATTAAATTCTATACAGTAATAATAAGGTTAAAAATAATTTTAAGAATTAAAAGAAACGGAAAACAGAGCAATAAATGTTTTTTTACCATGTGGTACCGCATCAAGTGAGAAACCAAATTATTTTGGATCGCATCACGTAGAATGTGGGCAGATAAGACGTCAAAACAAGTGATCGTATCATTTCTAGTTGCACCGGCACAATATGGCACAAAAAATTGGCGCTCTACCACAAAGACAGAAAGAGAGAGAAGGTTTTCCATGAGGATTATATTCTGATGTCTTCAAATGGCATTCCACGCATGTAAAAAAATACTGGATATCTTCCCAGCACCACAAGGACCCCCTCATGCTTCCCCTTCTCTCATCCCAGTCAACCGTGGTGATCTACTGCATCGACACAGTTCCAATATAATCAATCATAAAGGACCAAGTTGCAGCACAGATTTTATCTTCGGCCGGGACCGGGCTCGGCCGCAGGAGCAGAAACACTAGCAGGAATGAAGCCCTCAGGAACCGAAGCATGATGTGCCTGTGCAATCGGATCATTTGTTAGAAAAGTGGTGGTCTTTGTCGTGCCGGGCGACATCGGTGACATCTCAGGCATCCTAAGCGGTGGATCAATGGTTGCTGGAGGGTCCCCAATGGCAGTTTCTGGTGGAGGAACTACGGCAGCCAATGGAGGTGGAGCTGTAGCTGCTGGAAGAACGTCAAACCCAGAAACTCGATGTGTTAGGTTCTGATTTCTATATCTATCGTAGCTACGGCTTCGGCTTCTGCTTCTACTCCTACTACTTGGACTTCGACTATAGCTCCGACTCCGACTCCGACTCCTACTCCAGCTTCGGCTCCGGCTCTGACTCCGACTTCGACTCCAACTCCGGCTTCTACTCCTATTGTATTTCCGACGACGACCTCTCTCAGGACTTCGACTGTAACTATGGCCCCTCTTCCTAAAAGCCACTGGCCTATGACCATCGAATCGACCTCTTCCACGTCCTTCACTGTATCCATATCGATCATGAGATCCTCGACCACCACGACCTCCTCCACCTGCTACATTGAATCCACGTCCTCTAGATCGACCCCCAAAGATGTCATTCCTCCCACTTCTTCCACCAAATCTACCACCAGCATCTCTCATAACATGCCCTCCAGAATCCCAACGTCCACCATCAGCATCTCTCATACCACGTCCACTTCCAGAACCCCACCTTCCACCACCAGATTCCCAACGGCTGATTCCACCCTCTCTGGAAAAAGGAGCCCCATGTGCAGCCATTTCACGTACTTCAGGTGGCACTCGTTGGTTTGCACCTTCAAGGACCTTTACTAGATCAGCAGCAAACTTCCAATCTTGATCAGAGAAAAAAGTGTATGAAATTCCTGTAGCCCCAGCTCTTCCTGTCCTCCCAATCCGATGGACATAGTCTTCGATGCCTGTTGGAAAGTCATAGTTGATAACAACCCTGAAAAATAATAGCATGGGAGAAACAGTTAAACATAATTGAAAATAGTTCAAAAATTATAACTTTAAGGCATGAAACAGAAAGATCCGGAAATATTACAATGATGATGACAACAAATTAAGAAAGCTAAATATTTATCCAAGACTACCCGTGAAAATTCAATATCCAAGAACTTATCATGATACTTAATTCAATTGGCATATGATATTCCTCTATTAAATGCGAAATTTGAAGGATGCAATCGTGCAAAAATAATGTTTTCTTAAGTCAATATGGCCACATAAAATCAAATTGATTATTGACTGGAATGATCAACATATAAAACACAAGTCTAATTTTACTTTTCCTTTATATGGAACTATACTAACCACATTCTCAAGAAATCATGTCATCGTTTTTGCAGCCCTTTAATTACTACTTTCTTACCATACAGGCTACAAAGAGAACTCACAATGCTGGAAGACTTGTCCATTGGGTTTACTCTTTTACAAGCTACAGAGGACAAAAAGGCAAAGAAATGCCCCCTCCCAGATTACCTGTTCAAGCTCATCATGAAGAACGTATGCACCTATTGCTAATCAACTTACAAAAAAAATTGCTACTTTGTGACCTAGCATCACCACCAAAATTAAAAAACATCTAAACGTAAAAATATCTGCCTAGATCAATTATCATGTAGGAACACTGTATGTAACGAATAAAATGAAATAAAGCATGGCTTACTAACAAGATGACCATGAAGTAGCTCCAATTCCTTAAGTACAAGAAAAGAAGCAGAAATATAATCCCAGCCATAGAATTAAGCAATTAACTTTATGTTTTAATCAACCATAAAAAGATGACTAATCAAAGAAATTGGCAAACCTAATATCTTTTATGTCTAGACCACGAGCTGCAACATCAGTGGCAACTAAAATTGGTGACTTGCCACTACGGAATTGGTTTAGAGCCCAATCTCTCTCACCCTGAGACTTGTCTCCATGAATGGCAGTTGCATGGAAAGGACGTCCCATACCTTGGGCCAATTGATCACATAGTCGTTTTGTGGAACAGAATATTATGATTTTGGTCCCTCGTTCTTGAGCTCTAAGGATTTGCTCCAAGCGTCTCTGCTTATCTTTTGGCGGAACAACCTCAACATACTGTCACAACAAATAAACATTTCAATGGAAAGAGAACAAAAATAGTCAACAATGCAACTTTCAGAAGCTGCTATAATGTAAATAGAAGGTTTTCCAATCCTCTCCAACCATTACCAATCAAAACAAGGACTTCTTGTTCACTGTGTGAAAAAATGTAATATAATGCGATTAATGAGAAACCTACTGCCGTTTCTATCAAAAACTGTACATAATGTAACACAGTTGACAAAGACAAGAATTACCAAAATAATGATTCAAATGAACAAGAGAGAATAGTGCATGATTTGTTTAAGAGCTGAGTTTTCATGCCATGGTTTGCATGTAGAGAACCTTCTATATTTCACTAGCCAACATTCACGTGCTAGCATCTGTGCACATTCATTTTAATTACAGTTTTATTTATGTTTCAAGTTCAAAACGATTTGAAAATTCCTGTCACTTATATATTGCAAGAAAAAGGCAGTTATCATTAACTTTGTCTTTGATTCAATTTTATTTTTTTTGCATTTTTTGTTCCAACAATCCAGTTTAATCAAGCTAGCATCTCTCCTCTTGGTGTTGGAACTTTGGAGGCATTTTGTTGGGTACTTTTGATGTTGGAATTTCAACTATAACTCATGATTGATTGGAATTTGGAAATAACTTTTTTAATGTCATATTTTCATATTCAGCTAACACTGATTCCTGGGTTTGGAAGTTGCAATGATGTTCATGAAAATTGGCCACAGCATTCCTATGATCGTGAAAATTCCAATGAGTAGAGTCAAAGATGACATTACAATGTCCACTCTTTCCTTAGCTTTCACAAAAAGAATAATGTTCATCTCCTCACAAATGAGGGTAGCGGTAATCAAGGTAGCTTCTAAACCACCAGAATGCCTTACAGCTTTCAGAAAGGCTATCAGAGACAATGCAATATGATTTACAGAATGGCATAAATGCAAAGAAAGGCCATAAAAGCAATGCAACATTTCCATACATCATCAGTGACTGCAACGTAGTACTGGTAAGTTTTGTTTACATAAAAACATCAGTTTATCTTATTCCAAATATTTTACAAAAAATTTCCAATAAAAACTTAACCAATGAAATATGGTGGTATCCCATCAGAACATTTAACTAACTAAGAACACAAATGAATATCATTTATCCGTGCAAAAGCTGTTATACCAAAAACAGGAGACACAGTGGAGTACAATAGATAATGAGAATCATTATAACTTTAAAGATACCTGTGTGATAGCTTTGTTTGCAGCAAACTCATTAATGCTGCCAATGTTAACTTGTATAGGTTTAAAAAGTAAATCCCCAGCAATTTTTCTAACTTCCTTTGGCCATGTTGCAGTATACATGAGAGTTTGACGATGTGGAGGAACGCCATTCACTATCTTACGGATCTGTGGTTCAAAACCCATATCAAGCATCCGATCTGCTTCATCAAGCACAAGAAAAGACACTTGGTGTAAATTAATCTTATTCATGTCAAGAATGTCATTCAACCGGCCAGGCGTTGCCACAACAATGTCAGCACCCTGTTCAATCTCTCGGAGTTGGGGACCCTTTGGAGCACCACCATATAAGCACTTCACGGAGAATATATTTATCATGAGAAACTTCAAAAGCACAATGTATCATACGAGCAATAAAAGTTACTATCATAACCACTCAGAATGATGGAATGTAGAGACAGGACATAAAAAAAGTCAGATCACATCAAACATGAATTATAAGAACTAAGAATAAACTTATATCCACTAGCACATTCTTTTATACATAGAAATTATACAGTTTTAAAAATGTATTACAACTTATAATTAATCATTCCTGATTTAGCTGGAATAACTAACTAATTAAAAATCTTATGGGTATCTTTTATCATTTGATTAGAATACATCATCCAAGGGTGTTTCATAACTAGACTGGACATTGAGATAAGACAAACCACTGATGTCAATATAACATCAAAATTAATGATCAAATAAAGGAAACTTAAGGGAAATTCAGGAAATTTTCATAAAATGAAATAGCAGAATCACTTTAATCTTCAAGTGTCTACTAGAATAAGATTCTACATAAAAAATCATAGTGAGTTGATGACATTATAGTTGTAGGATTCTACAATGGCCATTTAAGGGGAATGAGGGTGAAAACAATAATGGTAAAAAACAAAATGCATAAGGATAAGGTAATTGTTTTTCCTTAATTAATTTCCACCTTAAACCTATGGGTTATGGGCTACATTAGATATGACAGAATATAGGTTGTCTGGCAGACTTACAGTTCAGGGATTGGACCACCAAGTCAGGTCCAATTATTAAAACACTGAAAACTACAATGTGAATCATGATACATAAATTTTTTTAATATATAAAAATACAGTATCGGAAGGATCATCCAGCAAATACGGTTGATCAATATTTAATAATGAAGAATGTTAGTTACCATAACTTGTATATGGGTCTTTAGGTATATGAGTACTCGGATCTTGTAGAGGATCCATTTACTTTATATATATATTGTACCTAATGTTAAACACTAGAGATTATTACTTTCTCCATCACAAGATATCAGAGGTTAGGGTTTAGGATCTCTCCTACAATGCCTAATACTTTCTCCTGCATCCTTCCTCTTTTTCTTCTTCGCTCTCCTTCTCAATTGTGTGTCCTCTACTCATCAACATGTGTCTTTGAGTTCGTTCACTCTACTGTAGACGTGGATTCTCTATAGGAGACCTAACAAATATCCCTACTCCATCATCTTACCTCTCAATCGTTGCTATGGAATCCATGAAAACCGACTCCTAGATGGGAAAGCTTATTGCAACAAGCGTGAAGCTCAACAAGACCAACTACTAATTGGACCAATGCATTTGAAACCTTCCTCGCCACTCACTCTCCCGATCGTCACCATACTGATGATCCTCTGAAGGACATGAAGTTAAAAGAGTATGTCAATTGGTATGCCTCCACTTTATCTCTTGCCATTGCCTCGCTAAATGTGTTCAAGAGACCCTTTGCTTAACCTTTGGCAACAAGCACATCTCTTAAGTCTGTGAAGTGTGAAAAGATTGATATGACTGTTAGAGCGAAGGTGAATAACATTTCATAACCTTTTTAATGAATTTAAACAATCACAAACAGAAGCAATATACAAAATAAAATATGTACAATTAAACCACAATGAATATAAAGATTTTTAGGTGGTTCCCCAACTAGGTACATCCACTCCCAAATTATACCAGTTTGAATCTAAGTTAATCCACTATAATCAATCAAATTACAATGTATTTTTACAGGTTCAACCAAGTGTTAAGGTCAAACACTCAAACCAACCATGTGCTTATAGTTCAACACACAATCAACCAAAGTTTTTAGGTCAAACTTAGCAAACCAAAATCGTGTTTATGGTAAACACACCAACCACACCGAGTGTTTATGCCCAAACACTCCAACTTACCAAAGTTTTAATGTGAAAACTCAACAAACCCACAAGACCTTAAGGTGAAACTCTCAAACTAACCACTACTTATAACCAAGAAGTGAACCACTTGTATGTTATAGTACAAACACAAGCAAAAACCAACACAAAAGACCCAATACAACTTTTAACAGTTAAGTACAATTACAAAGATTTGCTCTTGCAAAGGTTGATGCAATGATGACGATGATGGAACAATGTATCCTAACCACCAACAAAGAACTTTCATTGAAGGCAAAGAATGAGAAATGTGAGCTTTCAATTCATCGAAACTTTAAAGTGCAAAAAGGTACTTAAATTGTTAGATAATGAACTATATTTATAATGTAAATCAAGGCTCTAACCACTAGTTTCTCGACTAATTTGGATTAACGATTTTATAATTGTTAATCCATTTTATCCAATGGTCAAATTGGTCAAGTTAAGAATATAGATGATTCGATGTACTGGACCATGACTTAAAACCAACTAGAATGTATGTTGCAAATTTGGGTTAATGAAAAGTAAAGTCGTTAATCCAAATTTTTGTCAAATGTTTACCCTAGTTTGTCCAAAACGGAATAACTTTGTTCCTTGGTCTGTTTTTTCCTAGACACCTAATTAAACTGAGTGTGTGTGAGTGACAAATGATACATACCCAAGTACTATCATGCACCTAGAGCAAAAGCAATTTAACCTATAATTAAATACACATGCACATGGTATTTGAGCTTCCATCTTTATGTCTTTAAGTATTGATCTTCATTTCTTCATCTTTAAACTTTGATCTTTATTTCCTTGTCTTTAAACTTTGGTCTTCATGACTTCATGTCTTCATATATACCTTTTCTTCTAGAACATCTACTTAGACTTATATTACATACACAACTACACAAACACTTTTCTTTAAGTAATTTTCAAGTGTAAACACATTGAGTCTTTAAATCTTCCTTGTGGGATTTTCATTACACCTTAACTCTTAATGTTCATGCTATCACCAATTCTCATATTCATGAGACTCCACCTAGTATTACCTAATACATTTAATATTTTACATTAGATATTACATCCCTTTTTGACATTATCAAAACTTATTACATAAAGAAGTATTTTCCTAACAACCTTCCTCTTTTTAATGATGTCAAAATGAACATACAAAAAGAAGTAGACATAAAAGTAAATTGTATGCAATTCCTCCTCCCCTGTTTTGACATTAACTAAAAGGAAGGAATAAAACATAGATAAAAGTTGGTAAAGCATCCCTTAGCGAGGCATCCCTTGCCTATAAGCTCCCACCGTCTATATACACAAAATCTCTTCAAGGTAACACCAAAATATTAGCACACGTATACACATATAGCAAATATTGTAGATAAACTATAACATAATTGCATTTAACTTATTTCTTTACACTCATTTCAGATTCAATTTATTCAGCGCATACCATACGAACATGTCAACTAAATAATCATTAAGCATATGCATCCATATGTAGGATAGTATTCTAGCATGTAAGAAACTGAAATTATAATAAAGATATCAACTCCAAAACTGACATACGAATTTATATATCAGACTAACAAATTTTAGTCCCTTTTCTAAGTGTGCCCTAGCAGAATAGTGAAACAGATTAACCATTTACCACTCCAGATTAATGGAGGCTAAAAACCTGTCTGAAAATTCAGATTAACGCAGAAAAACGATTTTTCTGCTATTAAATTCAGGATAACGTTTTTCTGATTAAAGGATTTTTAAGTATAATTCACACAATTAAAAATATTTTCATCTAACATCATCCAACTACAACTTCCAGGTAACATATCAAGAAATATTTAAATAACGTACTTTGCTAACTTTCCATTTTCCTTTCCTCGTTTTCATGTAAGTCATGTATGTAGAAATCAAAGATTTTGGTATCCACATCTTCTTGACTCCTTGGGGATTAATCCTCAAAACATTAAACATATTACTAACAGGAAACTAAATTTTCTTTTGATTTCTTTTAACTATAAATACATGATCATCATTATAAATTCTTCTAACAAAACCTCCACAATGGGGAATACCATTATAATCTCTTTGCAGATAGAATTTTCTCATGATTATAAGCACGAAAGTTAGTCATGAAATTTTTACCATGATATCTAAAGATAATGTTTGATAGTTCTTTTACTTTATTTTTCGACATATCATTTTCATTTTTGAGTTCACAGTTTAAGCAATCAATCTTTACTTTACTTTCAAAAATTTTATCCTTCTCATTGGCTAATTTCTTGATCTCAATGTATATATAATCATTTTTTGTTGCAACTCATCTCCACTTGCACTTTGTTTCTTAAATTACTTCTTTAAATCTTTATATTTTTCATGCAGCTCGAGAAATGGATTCATTAAATCATTCATAATTGCATGTCTCATCTTCATTATCAAATAGAGGAGGGTTAGAAGTTACCACTTCTTCCTAAGCCATAAAACACATGTTAGCTCGTTCATCTCCAA
Organism: Amphibolis antarctica; assembly: GCA_024699675.1. Classification (NCBI taxonomy): domain Eukaryota; kingdom Viridiplantae; phylum Streptophyta; class Magnoliopsida; order Alismatales; family Cymodoceaceae; genus Amphibolis; species Amphibolis antarctica. The sequence continues at coordinate 92,657 of JAMKPZ010000094.1, forward strand.
AGACACTGGAGTCTTCATTACTTCAGAAGCTGAGTTCATCCCAAGTTGTCTTTAAGACTTGCTTGAATTTCTCCTTTTTCATCCCTTTTATTTAGCAAGAGACAGTGCTTCTGAATATGTCCCTTTTTGTAGCAATTGTAGTACTTCATCTTTTGATATTCCTTCATTGCTGTCCTCTTTTTCTTTCTTCAAAAACTTCTTGAACTTATTGTACTTTCTGAATTTTCTTGTAAGGGGAGTAATGTCATTGTCATCACTATTGCTCCCACTTAATTCTTCTTGGAAGGCCCTCTCCTTCTTCTTTTCGGCCTTCTTAGAGGATTCAGTCTTTTCTTCTCTTTGAACCTTCATCTGGACCTCATAAGTAGTGAGGTTTCCAATCAAGTATTTCAAAGAATAAGTTGTGAGGTCCTTAGCTTCTTTGATAGCAATGGTATTCTTCTCCCACTTGCTAGTTAAACTCTTTAGAATCTTCTGTACCTATTCCTACATAGGAATATCCTTTTACAAGCCTTTAAGGTCGATTACTATATCTCAAAACCAACAAAAAAAAAAAATCTATGAAACATTTTGAAAATAGTTTTATAATGGTTAGATCAACAAAAATAACCTTACTATGATACGATACGACTATTAGAGGAGGTGAATAACATTTCTCAATCTTTTTAATGAATTTAAGCAATCACAAGCAGAAGCAATATACAAAATAAAATATGTACAATCAAATCGCAATGAACACAAAGATTTTTAGATGGTTCCTCAATAAAGTACGTCCGCCCCCAAACTATACTAACTTGAGCCTAACATAATCCACTATAATAAATCAAATCAAAAAATACTTTTACTAGTACAACACCAACCTACTATAACCAAGTATCTAAGTTAAACACCCAAACCACTTGTGTTTATGGTGCAACACACCAACCAACCATATCAAGTATTTATGGTTAAACACTCTAACCCATCAGAGTTTTAATGTGAAAACTCAACAAACCCACAAGACTTTAAGGTGGAATTCTTAAATCAACCACTCTTTATAACCAAGGAGTGAATCACTTGTGTTTTGTGATAGAAACACAAGTAAGAACCAACACAAAAGACCCAATACAACTCTTACCAATTAAGTACACTTACAAAGATTTGATCTTGCTAAGGTTGATGTAATGGTGATCATGATGGAACAATGTATCCTATGCATCAACAAAGAGCTTTTCAAATGATCTTCAATGAGGGCAAAGAATGAGAAATGTGAGCTTTCAATTCATCAAAACTTTAAAGTGCAAAAAGGTTCTTAAATTGTTAGATAATGAACCATATTTATAATGTAAATCAAGGCTTTAACTGCTAGTTTCTCAACTAATTTGGATTAACGGTTTTATAATTGTTAATCCATTTTATCCAATGGTCAAATTGGTCAAGTTAAGAATATAGATGATTCAGTGTACCCGACCATGACCTGAAACCAACTAGAATGTATGTTGCAAATTCAAGTTAGCTAAAGTTAAACCCGTTAATCTGAATTTATGTCAAAAGTCTGCCTTGGTTAGTCTAGAACGAATTAACGTTACTTAATCCATTTTTTCCTAGACACCTAGTTAAACTAAGCGTGTGAGTGGCAAATGATGCATACTCTAGTCTATCATACAACTAGAGTAAAAACAATATGACCTGTAATTAAACACACATGTACATGGTATTTAATGGGAGCTAACAATTGCAATCTTCCTTGTCAACCTACATCCTTATCTCACCTCCTAGATTCAAAGGCAAATATTGGGTGTAGATATCGTTGCATCTCTACAAATGACATTTGATCATGTTCAATGTATTTCCACCACTTCACCGAACTCCTCTCTAGTCAACGCTTCTACTACAGCTATCACCCCTAAATCCTACACTAGACTGTCTCCTTCCTCTCAATCACGAAGATGTGGTCGATCGAGTGGCCATGCAAGAAACCCCTATATTTACCATGTTCAAAAAAATCACACATCTAAGCATTGTTGGTAGAAATTTGGTAAGCCTCCTATGAATATTGTGCAGACTAATTCCAATATAGATACAACCTTTGGTTCTACTCCACCACACTCCATTCAAATCTCTCAAGTTAACTACGATTAGCACCTACCATTTTGTGCTCAGCAAAATGAACCTACTTCACCTGCTCAAGTGATTTCTTGTAGTATATTTGCCTTACATATCTCTTCATCTAATTCTTTGGTTATTAATTTTGGGGCATCTAACCATGTTTGGCAATTCCTCTTTATTCATAGATTACAACACATCTAATATTCAATCTGTTTCCTTAGCTAAGAGACATAGTTGCTTAGTTTTGAGAGAAGGCACTACACCTCTTTCCCCAACCATGACTCTAAAGAAAGTTATTTATATACCTTAATTTCTTGTTAATTTACTATCCATTAGTGTTATTACTAAACAAATTTATTGTTTCATAACCTTTTATCATTTTCATTGTACCTTTCAATATCTGTAGACAAGGAAGAGAATTGCTTGGGGTCATGAACATGGACAATGAGTTTATGTGCTTACTAAAAATGATATTTCTCTTGGTCTTGCATCTGTAATAGCATATGGTGGCTCTTCTGAGTTGTTACATCATCGTCTTAGACATCCCTCCTTTAGTAAGATTCAACATGACCTTCCTTGGGTTTTATCTATCCTTTTACATGTCAATATTGTATTATGGGTATGCAATTTCGTGCTACCCATAGAAGTCATGAGTTGTCTACCATAAAATGTTGAAATTAATTCATCGTGATATTTGGGAACCCTCTTAGGTTGCATCTATCTTGAGTTTTCCTTATTATGTTATCTTTATCGACAATTTTTCTCACATATCTTGGTTGTATTTGTTAAAAGATCATCTAACACTTTGCTCATGTATTAACTACTTTCTTTAATGAATTAAAAATTAGTTTAACCTCACTCCAAAAATTCTTCATATTGCTAATGCTTTAAAGTTTTCTCATTCTGATGGTATTTCTCTTTGTGAACAACGTGATATTTTACATCAATGTACATTCCCTCATACATATCAACAAAATAGGGCTACAAGACATAAGCACCATCATTTTCTTGATGTTGCCCACACCCTAATAATTATGATGAATCTCCAACAACATTTGTGATTTGATGCCCTTTTCATAACCTATTATCTTATTAATCACATGCCCTCTGCAACTTTAAGAGGAAATGTTCCTTTTCCTTTATCCTAAAAGGTGTTTGTTTGCATGGTGTTTGTCAAAAAACTTACTCCAAACTTTGATAAGATTTCCTTCAAATCAATGAAATGTCTTTGTTGGTTACTCTCATACTTAAAAGGGATATTGCTATTATCATTCTCCATCCTGTAGTTATTTTGTTTCTTTTGACATGATTTTCTTGGAGGATACTCCATATTTCCCATCCCCTTCCTTTACTATCACCATAGATCTCTTATCTCAAACACCACCAACTGATCCTACCATTCTTCTACATCAATCTTTGTCATTTGATGTTGCACCACCACAAGCACCTCCCTTGCAAGTTTACCAATGTCACCAGTAACACTCAACTCCTATGGATTCACGTGCCCATCCTCTCTCCTCAGAAGCAAATTTGCCATCCCCTTGTAATTTGTCTATTTCTCTTTGCAAAGATACACGCCTATTTACTCACCATCTCATTTCTCACTATATTTCCTATAAATCTCTTGCCCCTATTGACCACACCTTTACTGTAGCTATGTCCTCAAAATCTAGTCCCAAGAACTATGATGTTGCACTTACTCTTCCTCAATGGAAGATGACCATGAACATTGAAATTTAGGCTTTACATGCTTGGGGGACATTGAAATGTGCTGCAATGAATGTCTCAAACCTTTCTATACACAAAAGGTAATTCTTGTCATTCAACTTCTTAAATGTGCTAGCAAGGTTCTTGATTAATGAATCTCTTGATATCATAATTGATCTCTAACAAAAGACAATTCGCAATCCAAACAGCACTTTCTAGATCTATTTGAACAGTCAAACAAGAATAAAAAGAACTGCGATCTGGCTGCAAAAACACTCTGGCACCCAACCAAGCACACCATGGAAAGTATGTGTCACACGAACAAGAGAAATCTAGGGTCTTGGAGGTCCAAAACATAGGCAAGAGGAGCAATGTGGCAACAGAAGTTTCCGATCACAACATAGGAAGGCCTAGATGACCACCCAATGGGCAGCCAGAGGAGCTGCCCACAGTTCCAGGGGAAGAGGAGCTTTGATGGACATGGAGGATGTACTGTAGATGAAAGGGGTTATAGTGGGCTGCAGGTTGGCTGCAATGTGAAGGAAGTCCTGGTTAAGGCATATTTCAGCAGTATTCCATCAAAAATATATGCTTAAATTGTTTACAAATAAAATTAATAAAATCCTTAAATACACATCTAATAAAAGATCTGACAGAAGATAGGCTTAAAGGCAAAGTGAGACAAGCTACCAAGGCATAACCCATTGGCACCTAGGTAGGTGCCTGGAGCAAATTAATTGATAATAAGCTAAAAATATTGAATGTAGGAAAATTCACTTTGAAGGAACTATTCCCTAGAGACTTATGTACGTCCTATCCATGTCACGTCATGGTTGAATCAATTTAAAAAAGACCTAAAGTCACAAACAAGTGCATGCCTACGAGCTCATTACCAGCCAGGTGCCTAGGTATTTGCACTTAGAAGCTTGATTTTAATTGTTTTTATGGTCCCAAACGAATCAATATAAAAATCATTCAAAGATGAAATTAAAGAAAGATCAAGCTAAAAGATTAACTACAAATAAGAATCTTGCTGTGCAAGAAATCAGATAAGATGAACCAAATTTGATTGCCTCAATTACAACTTATAAAGATAAATTAAAGAAAATTCAAGCACTAAAGGGCAGGATCACAGATAAGAAGCTCACTATGCAAGAAATTCCAGAAGATCTACCAAATTTGATTGCCTCATCTTGAATTTGGGTGGCCAGCTCACGAGTGGGTGCTAGAACCAAAGCAGCTGGACCAAATAAAGGATTATTTCGACATCGCCTTAAATGAAGGAAAGCAGGAACAAGATAACCCACAGTCTTCCCCGAGCCTGTTTTGGCAATGGCTACAATATCTCTACCCTGTACAGCCACGGGCCATGTTTGTGCCTGTATTGGTGTAGGAGACAAGAAGCCAGCAAAATGCATCTGCAAAATCAATCATGTAGGAATGATGTACCACAAAAAATCTATAAAAGCAATAAAACTGTCTAACGCTTCAAGGAATCTAAATATCTACTTAAAATATGCCAAAACAAGTCAAATGAAACAATAAAAGGAAACTCATATGTACACGCTGCACACTGAAGCAACTCATACTGGATGCAATACAGTGAAGATGCAGGAAGCCTCAGCAACACTGTACATATTAGTAGGTCAGGCCCTTCATATTTATCAGAAAAAGGCTCCAATATAGAATTGCAGCCCCAAGAACAGTCTAGCTGCTGTAAAATCAGCAAACCCGACGAACATGCTCCTCTCTGGAGCAAACATCGTGTCTGTGTCAAGGTGCAACAGACAACTTCAAAACATGCGGCAGAATAATAAATAAATATTCATAAGAATGATCACTGGTCTTAGACAACAAGTAAGCTTTTGATTGCAACAGAACAAATATAAAAAGAAAAGTACTGAATTATTAGCTTCCAAGTCAGAACAAAATAAATGATGAGCACCTCACTAAGAATCTCAGGAGGAAACCCGGTTGTCTCAAAAGTCATAAAGGGAGGTGGAATATTTTCACCCTGCACAAATACGTTCATGTTAAGCAACTGAAAAAATGAGCATCAATATCAAAATGCTGAAACAATAAAATACAAATTGCTCAAATAAATTGATAAAGAATCTTACGAAATGAATATTTCCACTGATTAAATACAACCATTTTCAGATTTATATCCTGAAACAGGAGTCATTAGGCTTGAATCACCTCATACATTTGGTGCTTCAAGATAAAATTAGCTGAATGATTTGAAGAATGTCATAGGCATCACTTAGCATTCTTCATCAGTTCAACAAGGGTTTATGGTCTAATGTTCACAAAAGCTGATTTCTGCGCCACTGCATTTGCTAAATAAATATTGCATTGGGCATTCATACAATTCTTTTCTCTTGAGAAGAAATGAAATCGTAAACAATCTACAGCTTTACATGATAAAACCTCTAAAAATGCTGAACAAATTTTGTTCGATGATCTCTGAAGTTTGAACTGATTGGAGCTCCAGCCAATGTCTGTAAATTCACCCTTGAAGATCCTTATAAGTCCAATTTCAGCTTATAGGTTTGAGATCAATCTCAAATTGATGTGTGCTTAAACTATTTTGTAAACTTGTCTATCACTATAAAATGATGTTGCATTTTAATTCAATAATAAATAAATTAAAATTTGAATATTAGAGAATGTCTATATATGTAATTACTATAGTAAAAATGTTGGAGATAATGAAATAGGTCAAAAACTGAACATATGAAATATATAAGGGATTTGGGCCTTTGGAATTAATGAGAAATGGTGGAAAATGTTACCTATTATTTCCCACTATTTCACATGATTTCACACAATTTCTAAAAGCACAAACTCTTTAATGAAAATAGGAATAATGATGAAGGCATACACTTTGGTGGTCATGAGATTCATAATATAAAACTTTTAATACTTAAAATCTATAATAAGTAGCAATGGTGAAATTATAGAGGATATTCATAGGATTAGAGTAAAACAAATGAAATGGAGAAATACTTTTGGAATGTTACGTGGTAGGAAGATATTCTTAAAATTAAATGGTAAATTTTATAAAAGTACTATCCACACAGTTGTACTTCATGGTTGAGAATGTTGAACTATAAAGCGTGACTATGTGTAAAAGGTTAGTGTTGTTAAGATACATATGCTTGGACGGATGACTCTATAAAGGACAAACTACAAAATGATTTTATTAGGAATGGAGTAAAAAAATCACAAATCAGAAATAAAATAAAATAAAATCAACTCAAATGGTTTGGTCATCAATAGGAGGCCAAAGAAATGCACCAATTGGAGGGGAGAATTAATTAGTGTAAAAGAAATTAAAAGCAGAAAGCCCTAAACTACTTGGAATTGTGAGAATAACTATTAAGTTATATGTGTAGTGTGGGCTTAGTCCCACAATTTTTTTTAAAGGAAATCCCGAATCTATTTATGGGGAAAGGACCCAATCAAAAATTGAGTACAAGCAGGAAGAACCAAACCAAAGCCAATGAGTATTTGTTATGTTGTCTCTGTATATGTTCTCTATATATAGAGTCTATACTTTGTTAATGAGATCTAACTTCCACCTTATTCTCTTGTTTCTCACATGGTATCAAAGCAAGTTTTGAGAATCCATTAAAGGTAAAAAGATCAAGGTAGGGAAGAGGAAAACCCTAACTATCACTCTCCTCCCAACCAACCACTACCACCTCTTTCACCTTCCCCTTCCCCACCCCCTACCATCCATAAGCCCTCTACCCAACAACCTTCTATTCACCACCACCCGCATTGTTTGCCATCTCTTCCTTGCTCCATTCACACCAAACTAGCTTGTTGACTATAGAAATAGAGTGCCACCTCTCATCAACCTTTGTTGTCATTGTAACAAGGTCACCAACTCTATTAACAACTTTGACTTAACTCACACAAGTGCTCATACAAGCAACTCTTCTTGCCATTTTCTTCTCACACAAGTGACCTCTCTTATAGCTCTCTTATCACACGACTCCTGCAACCCCTCTCATAAGTGGTTTTGAGATTGATGGCAACATGTGGAGCCTCTTCTAAGGTCATTTCTTCTACCACAGTCCACTATTAGGCCTATCCTCCAAAGGTCCACCCTGTGTGAGGTCGTCCACCCTATTTCTCACCGCTATATATTCCATGTCGTGCACCACTAGTTCTCTTCTCTCCTACCTCACCACGACCTATACACATTAGATTTTTGCAAACAAATAGTTGCAAATAAAGGAGAGGAATAAGAAAATAAGGGGGGAGAAATAAAAAGGAAAAAAGAAAGAACAATAGAGAAATATTTTTAAAAAATGAAAAAAGAGAGGAAAATGATAAAGAATTGTGTTATAATAAAAGGTGGAAATCAAAAAAATAGAAAAATAAAAAAACACAAAAAATATTTTTTGAGGGCAGTTCAAATCTACATATTTTACAACCTCCTTATGGTTGGAGGTTTACTATTATTGCTCTTTGCTACTACTTCTACAGCAATTGATATTCTATCTCAAATTATATCATCCAGTTCTATTGCCTCTACATAATTTGAGGTTCTCTACTGCTACTACCTTTATATGATTGGACATTTACTACTCTTGTCCATTGTATTCCTCTCATTTTTAGTTAAGTTTATTTGAGTTGTTATTGCATCAATTGCAGGTTGGATGTTCCAAACTGAGGAGTATGAGAATAAGTATTGTGTGCAATGTGGGTTTAGTCCCACATGAGTGAAGTTACTTTGCACCTATTATGTTGCCTCTATATATAGAGGCTTATGCATTGTTAATGATATCTAATTTCCACCCTATTCTATTGTTCTTTAATTGTTAATTGTTCTATAATTTTGACACGAGTTAATGGTTGTTTCACATCCAAATATATCCCATCCAAATGTGCAAATATTTTTTCACTCAATAGTTGCCTTTTGTATGCTTGCAGTGGTTACTTATGCTGATATCAAATAACATGATGTTGCCATATACAACATACATAAAAGCCTGATAAAACTCGTTTGCAAATTTTGTAAACTGATCAAAATATGTTGTTTATATCCAGTTAGTTTGAATTATATTTGATTTTAAGGTAATTTTGATCTCTTCTGTGCTTTGACAGTTTTGCGATCCAATAAAATTATTTCATTTCTAACAAAGCAGGCAGATGGCCTTTCAAACAGAATGTCCGATCTGTGTCTTCTCTACCATTGGGATAATATGGGTATAAGCTCCAAATATTAGGGCGGTTAAGAAAAAAGAGAATACTATATATGGTCATTTGCTTGGAGACAAGAAACACAGATATCTACTTTTTTTAACAACACAGGGAATAACATATCTACTTACTCAAATAGAACAAAGAAAGATTATTTAAACAGTTTAGGCAGTTTGACTAATATATAAATTTATCAATCCTAGAGATACATTACGTACAAATAAGAAAAAATGTAAAAAAGTATATCACTCATGCACATCAGTATTTCAAAATTTTCCCCACATGATACAGCTAAATGATCAGAGGAATCCAAAAACAGAGTACCACATAAACATAGTATAAATATTTGATAGAAAACATTAGCTTATTCTGAAAATGGTAATAAAAACTAAAATAGAAAAAATTATATGTACCTAAACAATGATTACTGTAAGTCTTCAGCATAACAGTCAATAGAGAATGCATACTGCACTTTTGGTTGACACTAATGCTATTATATTAAATTGTCCAAAGAAGTTCAAACATGTACCATGGCTGTAACTTCATGTTGCCTCCGATATAAATCAGCTGCAGATGGATGAAGAAGTTCAGCAGCAGCAGTTCTCGGAGATGATCCCATAGGAACACAATTAGCAAATGGTTGAGTAAGAACTACATTGTCATACATGTTTTGCTTGCCATGCATTGGTGGCATGCTATATCCACTTGAACAAACAGGTGATAAAACCTGTGTATTACTCACACCAATTCTTGTCTCCTGATAAACATTAACAAAATTTAATGATTAAAATGGGACTCATCATGACATTGTAAATGGACAGTATCACAGCTAATAACAAAGTAATCCTACAATGATCATTGTCAGATCAAGTTGTCATCATCTGTAAAATATTTCCATGTCTGGGAACAACTCAAAAAACTAAATACATTTACAAAATTTATAGCAAAGAAGTTTCACTTTAGCAGAAGTAAATGCAGTAATTGTATATTGAAGTTTGCAGAACAAATTATTGAGCAAACCCCACGCACTCAAAACAGTTGTAAGATCATAATTAGATAACACAAAAAATTTGTATAACAAAGCTTGGCTTTAAGAATAACTAAACAAACTCCATGCATTTAAAATGGCTACAGCAGGTAGCAGGACAATGCAATTTTTTTCTATCCTTTGTTGAGCAGGCAACGAAAGGATTTTATCAAAAATCAACAAAAAGGGTAAATCATGCAAAGTGATCCTATCAAGTAGATGAGATCAATAAACCACAAAAAGAGTAACAAAAAATAATCAAACAAATATTCAAGAACGAGAGCATCCACTAAAATAACCACAGGACATACAGGGGTTTTTAGCAAGGCAGAATATATGATCATCAATTCTCAATACATTTCCTTTTTTAGAGGACTGATCCTTGATAGAATACTAATATTTGAAACTATGCACCTAACCACCTCCTCCTTTAGGATACACTTCTAGAAGATTTAAACTCTCATGGATCAACCACCCAACTTAACACCCACACCAACCACAAATCACTTCTTAATAATTGCTACCCACAAAAATGACTACATCCTCACCACATAAAACTACCAAATCCGTTTTCACATCAAAGCCAAATCCATATAAAGGAGCTTTCAAAGGCCCAGACCATCCCCTCATTTTGGCCAACAAATTTTATCCCAAGCCACTAACTACAGAAAAGGTCTCATTTTGACTACATTTCCATAAGAACTAACATTGTACGCTTTTCAAGGCAGTTAGATACAAAAGCTAGTATTCTGAACAGTGACAGATAATAAACAGAAAAATGACCAGGATGGAAGAGATCAGATCTACTTTAGCCCTATAGGGGAGGAGTCTGTCAGCTCATTGAGATAAACACTGCTCATGTCTATCAATAAATGGTTGTCAGTCACTAATATTTAAGCCTTCAAATATCAAAGGTAAATGTGGATACTTGATTGATTCTCAGGTAACTTGACACTAATAACAAATGATTTGCAAAAAATGACTCTGATCAATGTTTTCTTGCTTAGCGTCATAGAAGAGGATGATAACATCAGTGTATTGTAGGTGGATCATGCTTGGAATGCTCCTTTATGGCCGAAAGCCATCAATCCAGCTATTTGAACTTCGTGTCACATGCACCAAAAAAATCAGCTAGCAGAGCAAGTAAGAAAGGAGATAGAGGTTCTCCTTGACATAGGCCTCCATTACAAACAAATTGTTCTATCGGACTGTCATTAACCAAGACTAATAAAGATATGGAACTAACACAGCAACCAATCCAATCAAGCCATTAAACACTTATGCCCTCCAAATCACAATGGATGCCTTTACATTGCAAGTGAATATATTTGCATATTCTGCTGGAACAAGTTTTTAATGAGGCAAAGAAATTACAATGAGTAGTTTATAAAGAGATGGGAAAGAACTAATTAATAAACATAAGCAACAGTGGAAAGAGACCGAACATGGGGGTAGAAAATGTAAAATATGAAAACATAGAAACAAAGTAAGTCACTCATGCCAGACATGAGTGTAGCATCACTAACTATGTCTGTAGAATCAATAAATAAAAGCAATTATAAATGGCATGAAAGCACAAGATATTCTGAATTTATTCCACACTAAAAGCAGGGCCACTGCATCAAGCAACACAAGACATAACTATGGTCATACATGAATCTGCACAATATTAGTCAATAGCCCAAATATGCCAATTTACTTGGTATAATATATTACTTCTTGAAAAAGTCATGCTACTCATGTATTTATAAAAAACAGAAATTATACTCACCAAAAATGTGGAAGTTTCTGATATCCAATCAACTTGTGTGAAGAGAAACAATTAAGGGAATAACAGATTAAAAAAACTATGGAAAATATAAATTAGTAGAACCTGCAGATTTTGTGGCACTGGAAGCGGTGCAAGCTTTGGCTGCATCATTCCTATCACAGGCATATCTCTGGGTTTAGTACGATAAAATTCATCTCCTTTCATTCTGTGCTTATCATCTCCATATTCCTTTCTCCTCATTGGTGATCTCGTAGGCATTACGCTACTAGGGGTTCCCGAAGCCATTTGACTTGCAGACCTTGGTGCACCACCAACTTGAGGATGTCCTTTTTGAGCAGCCTCGATGCTTTGTTGCATCTGAAAATTCGCTGCGCCAGAAAGTTGGGCACCACCAGGCAAGGGTCCCCTGATATTTTGTTGTGATTGCACCGTATGAACTCCCAATAGACTCTGAGGCATTCCCACAGGAAAGTTTAATGTAGTTGGCATTCCCCCAGAAGAAGATAGGACATCACTGGTGGAATAGGCTTCCTGCTTCCCATGCTGAAAGGGTGATTCCTCCATCTTCTGAAACCCTCCTTGAGGCATGTTCGGCTGTAATATCTGCCGCTGCGGAGATGGTTGCACCTGTTGGTAAGGAATATTTTGATAGGGCATCTGGTGTGCCTGCGGCTGTGGCATGTACTGACCTGACTGCTGGTGCGACATATGAGGTCCAGGTTGCAGGTACGATGCTTGCTGCCCTGTTTGCTCGTGTGGCAAAAGTTGCCCCGGTGGTTGGTTAGGAACCTGAATCTCCGGCTGTTGTTGAGGAACCTTCTGTCCCGATTGCTGATGAGGCAACCGTTCTCCCGATTGCTGCTGCGGAAACTGTTGATGAGCATACCATTCTTGTTGTTTCAGCTGCTGTTGTTCGGATTGCTGGTAGGGCAACTGAGCATACACCTGTTGCTGGATAGGCGCTTGATACGAAAACTGAGCACCACTCTGCTGCTGATACATCTGCTGACCAGGCTGCGAATGAGCACCACCGCTCTGAGCACCTGACGCTGTAGCTGCCGCAGCATGCGAAGAAGCCAACTTAGGGACGGCGGAGGAGGAAGACGGGGGAGGGCCGGGTGGCAGGGGAGGAGGAAGAGGAGGAGGCGCAGAGGCAGGCCTCTCGTACTGGGTAACGTTCGTCTCGGGGTTCCAGTAGTACTGCAGGCCGGTGCTCCCGTCGATCAGGCCCATCCACGGCTTTGGGAGGGTGGGATCCTCCGGCGCGTACCGCGGCCCCAGAGAGGCAGAAGGCGGTTCCGCCATGCCCTAAGGGAGAGAAGCTTCCGTCTCCCGGAGGACGATCGGATCAAGCCACGATCGAGCTCCCGCCAAACCCTTCGCGTCCGATGCTCCCACCAAGGAAGAAGGGCCAAGAGATACGGCCAGAAGTAGGGTTTGGAGCTGTGCCGCTCCAAAGAAGTGGCAAAGAAACCCTAATTACTAAAGGGTGAAAAATATACAATAAAAATTATTTTAAACATTTTTTTAAAAGAAAATAAATTTAAACAGTTAAGCTCAAGGGCAAAAAAAAAAAATTAGAGAACAATGATCCCGAAGGGTTTGTGTTTTCCGTAAACAATAAAAAGAAAATTTTAAAAAAAAATTATTAAAATATTAAAAATCTTTAAAAGATTATTTATACACTTTATAAAAATTTAGGAATATTTATATTTAATTTTAAAAAAATTAAAAATATTCTAGATTTTTAACATTTTAATCAGATTTTCCTTTTTATTAATTTCTAAAAGATACAAACTCCCTACCAGTCTAAACCCTAAGGAAAAAATACAAAATAGGTTTATCACATAAATATAAAATAAAAAAGGTAGACACTTTATATTCAAACAAACCTTATTATTATCAAATCAAATAATGATCTAAACACCTAAACAATTAAATGTTAATTAAACTATCTCGAATTCCACATTGATCTAGCCTTAATTCTTAATTTTAATTCAACTCCTTAATTAATTCTCAATTTAATTACCAATTTTTTAATTCAGCTAAGTTCAATTGCATCCTAACTCAATCTAATTGTAATCCAAGTTAACCTCTTTTATTTTCTTCAACTTCTTTTTTTCCTTTCCTTTCCGTTTCTTTTTTTCCTCTTTTTCCAACCCAATGGCTAAGTCTATTCGTACACAAACCTTACTTGAACAAGCAGTGCACTAATTTGCTCAAAAAATAAATTATTAATCTGTCACTAAAAATTCAAACTCCATCATTAAATTCCAAATTTATCTATCACCATATAAGTCACCACTAAATGAATTTTGTAACGGACAATGGAATACGCTACTAAATACGTCCCATTAGTAATGGATTATTCATCAATAGTGACAAACATTATTCGTTGCTAATGCAAGAGATTTAATGGTGAAGTATACTACAATCGTACTGAATTATCATATCATTGAATCATATTTTGTTGTTAATATTTTTTCTGTTTTTTGAAATAACAACGAACATAGGTAACAATATTTACAAAAATAACAAAAATCAGTTTAACATGTTGAAGAATAACAAATATTTTTTCTAATTTTTCTCAAACCGTAATATATTTTTACTTTTTTTTTTTTCAAAACGGTTGTGAATCAATGTTTAAATTGTGGGAACTTGATGAACGTAAAAACAAATCATACCAAATTATTGTTGTGATAATTCAAACAAATCATACCAAATTCCCAAGCTCGTTTCTTCGTTGTTATGGTAATTTGACTTCCTGATGTATCTGTTTGTTTCACTTATGTCTTTCCTTTTTGTCCTCATGTTTCCCAACCATTTAATATGAATTGTTAAATTGTTTAAAGAAGAATGGTTATTTTTACCCTTTTTTTTACTATTTTTGTTAATTTTTTCAGCTTTATTTTTCATCTTTTGATATGAATCGTGTTTTACTTTAACCTATTTAAAATCTACCTAATTATAGATAAATTATTTTAAAATACGAGATTAAAACGTAAAAATGAAAAATAAAAATGGTAAATGATGTAAATGAATAATGATGGCAAGTGTTTTTTTTTTTCATAATAAAAAATGGGCAAGGAATTCATTGCAGGGAAATAGCAAACTTCCATAACTTTCGGGAAAGTTAGGAAAAAATTCACAAAATAAACAGATAGTTATGTCGGATTACATTAAAAAAGCCAACAAATTCTAGGTAAAAATTGTAATGCTACATACAAAAGACTAATCATAAATAACATATATGTACACATTCACATACAAAGCTCTAAATCACATATATATATACACATGATTAACATAATAATAGAGTTTAATATCGCAAATGATATACATGTACACATTACACTGTTTAAAACGACATTATCACATAATACATAGTCACAATTAACAGATACAACTTCTTTTATCTCACAAATGACATAGACGAAACCATTCACATACCAATGACGCATCATTCTCATATATACATCGCTATACACACATTGTGTTGACTACCACACTATGGAAGGTTACCATGTCTGTCATAACTCATTTTCACCATTTGCAACTAACAAATGTTGGGGTTTGTATGTGGAGCCTAATTTGACGGAGAGTCAAGCAGCAGTTGGTGCAGGTAAATGATAGTCGGTGGTAGCAAGCGGTAGCCAGAGACAAGCCAAGTCAGTCTTCAAGTGGGAGATTGTTGGAATTTGTGGTGTGGAGCCTAACTTGATGGAGAGGCAGGTGGCAAGCTGCTGATGAGGGACGGTAGCCGACCAATGAGAGGCGGTAGCCGGCACCTGCAGCCGGCAAGGATGTCACGGTTGGAACAGACCGTGAAGCCTGTCTTGCAAAAGGTAGAGGCAAGTGGTAGTTAGGTTTGGCAAGCAGTAGCTGGCATCTACAGCCAACTAGAATGCTAAGGACTGCAAGGGGCCATGGAAGTCCAACCAAATGTTCAGTTAGAGGACCGGCAGTCGAGCGAGGGAACCAGACGTAGCTCGTGAAGGACAAGCGTGGACACGAAGTCCGTAGTGTTACAACAAATCGTAAATTACAGTTCATAGTGTTATGGTGAGCTGTAAATTAATGATTGTAAAGTTACGACAGGCCGTAAACTTAAGGCCGTAGAGTTACGACAAGCAGCACAAGCAAGGAGCGATTGAGGACCAGTTGTTGGAGGCATACGAGTAGCTATCGGGAGGAACCAGCCGATCGCCGGGTTGGAGGGCAGCCACGTCAGATCTATTGATGATGGTTCCAAATCAACAGTTAGGATTGCATGTACTCTAGAGTTTAATGAGTTACTCTATAAATAAAGCATATTGTAACCCTTGAAGTTGTAACATGTGACTTGGTGAGAAGAGCGGCAGCTACATGTGTGAAGAGAAAGATGACGTCCGTCGGAGAGAGTGTATTGTGTGTGAGAGGAGAGAGCTGCCGCAGTGGTTGTAAGTTGACACTTGTACACAACGAAAGCTTGTAAGTTAAAGCAGCAAGGAGTCCCACCACAATTCTGTGAAATAAGCAAATTGTCAAACCACGTAAAACTTATGTTGTATGTACTATTTTTTTTTTTCTTTCTCCACCCCACCACACAAGAGAGGACGAGTGTACAAGCAATTGCAAGAGAGGATTCTAAGTACGATCTATCAAAAATCCCAATATGCATTGTCAGGTTACATGTTAAAATTAAAATTTTCATACATACAAGTCATCAACGTACCACTCACAGGTAGACAGATAGACAAAGAATCTCAATCACACCTTAGAAACTTACTTGCGCTACTTTTCATTTCAACATCTACTTGAGTGGGGTCATTGGCTTCCTTAGGCCGACTTTTGGTATAACACCACTATTCATGGCTCTACGAGGGTTTCACCATTTGAGGCCCTACATGGGACCAAACCACCAACTCCCTTGACTTATGTGCCAAACACAACCAACGTGGCAGCAATTGATAATGAACTTCACGATAGAGAGGCCATTTTTCACAAACTGCGAAGCAATTTAGAGAGGAGACAAAATCGCATGATGAGTATAGTAGATCAGCAACACCATGAGGAGAATTTTGAAGTTGGTAATTGGGTCTTTCTAAAACTACAATCCTATCGTCAAAGTAACGTCACAACGAAGTGACTGTGAAAGATGGCAACTCGATATCATGGTCCCTTTTAGGTGGTAGCTCAGATAGGGAAAGTGGCTTTTTGCCTGGATTTGCCACTAGGGTCCTGCATTCACCCAATTTTTCATATTTCTAAGCTATGCAGGAAGGTGGGGCCTGTGACACAAGTGACTAGTATAGATGTTCCAATGCTAATTCCAATAGTCAATAGAGAGCCTTACAAAATTCTAGAGAGGTGTCTCGTGAAGCAGGGCAGACGTGCCATCACTCGAGTGAAGGTTCATTGGTTAGGGGAGGACGAAGCATCTGCTACTTGGGAAGATTACTACAAGCTGTTGCATCAATTTCCTGACCTTGAGGACAAGATCTCTTCATAAGCTGAGGGGTGATGTAACTTCTCTTGACCCATTTAGTGTAGTAAGGGTTTTGGGGTTATGCTTATCCTATTTTGTGTGTGTTCGTTTGGAGTGGCTGCCACTCGAAGGTAGAGTTGTTGTTTTTGTTCCACTTTCATCTTTCATCATCGATTCAAGGAGACATCATGATTTTTTGGGCAAGTGAGAGAGAGAGCTAGGGGGTGAGAGGGCGAGGGGGCGAAAGGGCAACAAGGCAACTTTCCAAATGAGGAGGCGAGAGGGCAAGGGTGTGACATTTTGGGCAAGAGGGTTGGTTGCAGGTGATCGAGCTCTTCTTTCGTCAAAGATCGACGATGCTGGAGTGAGCATCGATGGTCTGGTGAGGCAGGTGTGGAACTGCTCGTTGAAGTTTTTTGCTTTTCGAAATGAATGTAAATGAATAGTAATTGAAGTCGAGAGAAAATGTATATACTGTGTAGAGCACTTTTGTTTGATAAGTTAATATTTCAACTTCAGTTGTATATATTAAAAACAAGAAGAAACGATGTGGTTGAAGTTATACGAATAATAATTAAAGTTAAAATTTAGCTACCATTTCCTTTGACGACCTTGCATGGGCAATGTCTTCCTCTCCTCAACCAACACATTCGCACGAATGTGCATTTTTTTGTTCTGATCTCATCCCTTTTCAAGCTTCATGAACATAATATTCTTTTTTGTATTATGCAATTTGTTTATGCACTTCATTTACATAAATTATATTTTTTTAAATTAATTAATATTTTAAAATAAATATTCTAATATTTATTTATTTTTTAATTAACATTTTCCTTTAAAATTCATATTTTTATAATTATTTTATATTATAATATAGATATTTAAATTATATGAAATAATAATTATTTAATTTAATTTTATTTAATTCCAACATATACACAAATACAAATATTTCTAATTCTGTTCAATTCTAAGAGGTACACAAACATCTTCGTTGACGAGATAAAAAGTGTGACGAGAATCCTAACTTCGAAAAAAACAAAAACAATAAATGTATTAGTTGTTAAACTAATGTCTTAATAACTATAAAAGATGTTTAATTTATGATAATGATTTATAATTGAAAAAAGTCTATCAAATAGGTAAGTAGTTACGACAAATATCTGTATAAAATAATTAACCACCTTTAACAACTTTTGCAATTGAAATGAACATAATAACCTTAAATAATAAAAACGATGTAAACATGAATATATCTATTACAGTTTACTCTTTAAATTATACGTCTCATATCACAAAATACTATATTGAAATTAAAATTAATATATCATTTTAAACACTAATAATGAAAATTACTATAAATGCTTAAAATAGTGTTTATATATCAAGAAAATATTGGGAAACAAAATAAGAATAAGATAAAAATCAATCGAAAAGAAAAATGACTAATTTCAATTACTTCACTTTCATGACATTTGTGCAACAAAATTTAAAATTTAAGTGTTTATACACGGTAGAAAATAATAAAAATTGTGGTTGGTATTAACGTATCATAATTAATGTATTACATATAAATTACAAAATTTCAAAATTTATATGAAATTCATAAATAATTCAAATACAACTTTGAGAAATTGAAAATTATTAGTTTTTATTATCCACGTAAACATCATATAATTTATTAGCTATTTATTGCTTCTATACATGAAAAATATTAAAAATAATTTTAACGTTTTTTATATATAATATTATTAAAGTAATACTGAGTAAAATTCAAAAGTTAAGAGTTAAAGATAAAATGATATTTAAATAAAAATAAATTTGCATTTTGTGCAATATAAGACTGATTTTGAAAATTAAAGAAAATGAAATTTTGGAAAAGTTAAAGTTAAAGAAAAGTGAAATTTAGAAAAAAGAAAATTTAGAATTACCATTTGTCTATTCAATAAAAAAATCTAGAAAATCCATATCTTTACTTTACTTGTTTATGCATGTATGAGAAATTAAAGAAAATTTTCATATAAATTTTGCGAAGGTAGAGAGCGATTTTTGTGATATTCAATATGCAAAACAAAATTTTCATTTAATTTTTGTAATTTTTTATTTTACAAAGAGTGATTGCGACAAACCAATTTTTATAACTGACAATCGACTGTAACGAAAGAGCAGTGACAAAAGCGAATGAGGAAAGTGAAAATAGATGAGTAGCGAAAGTGAAGGCGGACAAGTAACTTTGATGGTCGCAAGTATAATATTTAACGGTTAGTTACAAATGTGAGTGTGACGATCTTAATTTTTCTAATATAGGTGAAAATTTCTAAAGATATTATATTACCAAACTTTTTCAAATTTTTAAAAATTTTTTAATCTACAAAAACGACTAAAAATCAATGTACGTACAAATCCTCCTGTAAACTTAAATTTTGTTTAAAATACTTTAGTAAATACAAAAATCATTTTCATTTTTGAGATAAATTTTTTTATATTAAAAATTACTCTCGTTATTACTTTATTTTATAAAAGAAGTATTTTTTTTTACCTCAAAATTAAAAAAAGTGGCTGCCAAACGCACCCAAACACTTGCATCCGGAGGAGGTGAAGGAGCAGGAAACGACCGGTGGTGGTGGAAATCGGGAATCTGCAGGCGGAACTGCAATGGCTGCCGCTTCTGCTGCGATCTACAGCCTGTTCATCATCAACAAGTCCGGAGGACTCATCTTCTACAAGGTGTGCCTCTTTTACTCTCTTAAAGCTGTTAGATTTGTTGTTGTTGGGGGACGATCTGGTGTGTTCCGCCTAGGACTACGGATCGGCGGGGAGGATGGACACGAACGACAGCCTGAGGCTCGCTAGCCTGTGGCACTCCATGCACGCCATCTCCCAGCAGCTCTCCCCCACCGTCGGATGCTCCGGAATCGAGCTCCTCCAGGCCGACACCTTCGATCTACACTGCTTCCAATCCCTCACCGGTCCGTATCTTCACCTTTTCTTCTTTTTTTAACGCTTTCTTCTTGTGGATCTGTTTCCACTGTAAAACGGATGATTTTTTTTTAAGAAAAAAAAATCGTTTTCAATTTTGGGGTGAATCTTAAACCATACTTTGGACTGCTTTAGATAAGAACATTTCATAGAAGAGGTTGATTACAACGGCTGTTCGGAAAGAATGTGCATGTATACATATATTGAGAGGAAGGACGGGCGTTTGCTTGTTGATGTTGTCCATCGAGTTCTTGATCAGTTTCATCTCGGCTATTCCATCCTCCGCTGTTACTTTCACTGGATTAGTAATTAATAGAGGGAGCATTTGTTGATGTACACATTGATAATTAGATAATTGTCTGATCCGCAATATCTTGCAGTACAACAGCAAAATGTTATGTGCAAAATAGGCTTTGGTACTTTAAGAAGGTTATGCCATCCTATTTTTATGCGAAATTTTATGCCATGTGGTGCACAATCCACTAGCCATTTAGAGAATCACAATTTGGATGGTTGCATGGTCAAAATATCCAGCGTGCAAGTGTGAGGACTTCAAAACGAATTCTAATGTTGACAGTAACTAATCATAGAGGTGGCCAGTATCCTGTGGTAGTAACAGTTACTAACCGATGACTGTGTTGCCCGATGTTGAGCCAAGTTTGACTAGATTAACCTTTTCCAAGAGGATTTGATTTCATTTGATTGATTGAGTGGTTCTCTGTGAATGATTACGTAAATAGTGTGTTTCTCTATTGAAATCCAACACATTTTGCATCTTTGCAATAGGAGATGAGATGCATATGCTTATATGGATGAGTGGTAATACTGTAAGAGATAAGCTTAAAAATGATTTTATTGGGAATAGAGTAGGAATTGCACTTATTAAAGTTAAAACAAGAGAAAATCAGTTTAGATGATTTATTCATATACTTGGGAGACTAAGGAATGCACCAGTTAGGAAAGGAGAATTAATTAATATAGAAGAAATTAAAAGAAGTAGAAGTAGGCTTAAAACTACTTAGTTTAAAATTATAAGAAAAAAATTACATTTATGTAATTTAACCCAATACTTGGCAATAGATAAAAATATTTGAAAAAAAAATTCATGTGACTAACCTCACATAGTAGGATTATAGTTTGGATTGTTGTTATTGTATAATACCAACAGGTCAACATATTTGTTGGATTATTAGTCAATTGTAAATCATTGTTGTGATAGCTTGATCAATGGGACTTCTATCTGATCTTATGTTACGGATCAACATTTACAGCATCTCCTGTGAACTTGATATTATAAGGTAGGACAACAGCTGCTTGTGGCTTTCTTCCTTGTTGCAATATGACATTCTTCTGCTGGATAGGAGGTTTAAGTACATACTTGTTCACATTTACTCCAGTTTTAATTGAATGTTTCCTCAATCAACCTCATTTGAAGATTAATAGAAGAAAATTAGGAATAAACTGGATTTAATATATAAAGAATTCTTCCACTCATGGTTAATTGATTTTGAGATGAAATTTTAGCAATTAGTTTATGTTGAATTGGGAAGAAGCATATGAGCTAGACTGTATATATGGCTATTGAAGAAATTAACGAACTACTGTAAATGTCAGAATTAAAAAGTTCAGGTTGTGGTAAAGGTGTACCCATCCATGTATTTTGACTTTAGTTGATTAAAATATTTGTTTACGTTGAAGGAACATAAAAAACAAGATTTTGTGAGCTTTTACGATCATAGTCTTCCATGAGAATATACATCTTCCTAGCTTCAGCTCAATATATATTATTTCCTCAACAAGCTTATAAAGCCAAGGTCTCTTGGATTTCGTCATAAAGATGATGATGTTAGTTACACGAGTATCTTAGATGCCTCAAACTTCTATTCACATTGTAAGATTCATGCACTTGGATTGCCTACAAAAGGGTTTCTGTGCATTTTCTAGTGACCAAACCTGCAATGATTCTTCTAACTGTATATTAGTTTTCAGCATTTGTCTTTAACGTCACTCATGCCTTGGCAGCTCGGGATGGTTCTCTTGGTGCTTTAGATCTGGAAACTATCTGACCGTTTAGCACCACAATAACTATCCATGCGTGAATATACATTTTACTTTTCTCTATTAGATAAATTGAAGGCTTTGATGAATGATTCTCACGGTGAGTTGCGTATTCAATTTATTCACATTGTTATTTGCAGGAACAAAGTTCTTTGTGGTATGTGAGCCTGGCACCCCACAAATGGAACCTCTTCTTAAGGCCATTTACGAGCTATACACGGATTATGTCCTGAAAAACCCATTTTACGAGATGGAAATGCCGATTCGATGCGAACTTTTTGACATCAGCCTTTCTCAGGTGGTGCAAAAGGATCGAGTGGCAATATTGGGACGATGAATAGAATAAATCTTCATAATATTATTATTAATTGAAGTCCCACAAACTTTCAGCTGTGGCAGATATTTAGACAAAGCATGTTTTTCATAAAACCGATAGATTTTTGCATTTACAATTTTTGTGTGTAGCCATCTGTATTCTTTCATGTATACTTTCATTGCCGCTGTTATTATTTCTTTAGCTGTTAGCAGATATGACATGCCTTCTGAAATAGGTGATTCCTTGGCACTGCATATTTTGATGATCCTGTTTTCGCCAAATCAAATTGGCTGCTCATTATGTTCACGCATATAATATTTGTACTAATTTACTCTTTTTTGGACCGTTTATGCATAACCATGATCTGTATCTTGTCGTAGGCAAGCTGAAGACTTGTCCACATCGCAGATGATAGTTTGACAGTTAAATGACAGTATGGTTAAAGCTGTTGAAGTCAACAATGCATTAGTAGATTACACTGGTGGTGGTATCACATGATATTTTAATGGTAGATTACGTCGGTGTTTGTTAAGTAGAAAATTTTTTCTATTACTCGCCATCATATAAAAGCCTGGTTGAAGACATTTTTCTTGTGTAGGGAAAAACATTTCTGCCCGGGCATTGCACCCTCTCTTGGCCCTTAATCTTTTCATTAACCATTGAAATGGTATTCTAGTTGATTAAAAGATCTCTCTCAAAGTTCGTGATCTTTTGTTCTCACCTATTGCTTAAAGCTCAACTTTTCATGCAATCTACTATGTTTGAGACGCTGTTTTGGTTCCTCTGGAAGGCAGGTGTGTTGAAAGTGAAGGGCAGTAAGGTTTTTGAGGAAGATGGGAGAGGACTTCGATGATGCCCAGGAGGAGGATGAAGGCATGCCTCTTCAGGTTTATTGACGAAATAAGCGTTTGCAACAGGTGCTCGAGCAGTGGGAGGAGGGGATTTCGAACTTAAATAAAGATGTATTTTTTAGTACACAAATAACGAAGAAAGTAATCTTTAGCGGTACAAAATAATTTACGTAAATGTCTGTATAATAATATTTAAGAAGAATTTGTGTCTTTTGTAAAATATGAGAAATAATAGAAAATAATAAAAAATTAAATTATTATTTTTACTATTTTTTATAATAAAAATTGAACTTAATTATATTCATTGGCAATTTAATTCACACAAATCCAAAGAAATACTTGTACGCCTAAAAAAACAAATGCATGAAAAAATAAAGAATAAAATATATATACACACACATATATATATGTATAATCAAATGTATAAATTTTTTATTATATACATAAATATCTAAATTTTAATTTTCCTTATTTTCTAGCAAATACACACTTTTTTTCATCTCAACTTTTCTTCACGACAACAATTGTATCTTTGTCTTTGGTTGCTGCCTCGAGCTGTCGAACGTTTGTCTCCATTGCTATGCTATCGCTCATGAAAACATCATTGATCTTCTTTCTCAGATGACTATAGGAGCCTCTGATTCGTGAAGCGCCAAACCACAGTTGTTCTCCATTGCCCTCCTCTCTTGATGTTTGTGGTATTCGCCTTTCCTTTAAGATTTGTTTGTGTGAAGAACCCATTTTAGTAACGTGGAACTCCTACTCATAAATCCTAATAAATCCCCCTTTTGAAACCCTATTACAATATGGCAAAAGAACTTCGCAATTTTTTTTTGATATTTTACATAAATCTCGTCAAGTGTTTTACTTGGAAGATATTTTGAAAATTAATAGAAATTTTTTTCCTCTATGTGACAGTCTTTTTAGTGTTGGGGGTACTTTAGTAATTTGACTTAGGTAGGCGCATAGCATTTAACCTGTTTTGAACATCAAGGTTGGGTATACTTGTTTGTGTGTTGTCTAAGGACTTGAAGAGTTGTGGTTGTCTTTCAAACCACAACCTTGTATCCCTTTTCTTCCTTTGGTAATCATAGATTCTCTTTTGTCTCACTTTCATTACAATCTTTAATCATGTGATTACAGTTAGAACCGTAACAAACTGGTATTAGAGCCAACACATCCTGAGTTAACAGGTGGAGTGCAGAGGCAAGTCTGGTTCAGCAAAATAGAGCTTCAGTTAGGTGACGTGATTCGCAGGATTGACAGCCACCTGAACCAACTGGAGGGGAGCATGCACATACTAAAAGGGCATCTTGACTCTATTAGTCCTGTGAACAAGGGCATGGGCGAATCAGCAGACCAGAGCCTGTAGTCAGTGGGCGAGGACAACAAGCCACAGAGCTACAAATTCTAGGGAAACTACACACAACACCCTTGTTCGAAGTTCCCACTCTTTGACGGCTCAGGAGACCTGGAAGAGTGAAGTCTACAGTGGAACGTTTAATGCATGGCCTATTACCAAGTGGAGTTCCACAAGTGGGTGATAGTGGCAGCAATTGACTTGCACGGTTATGTGGCACAATACTTCTAAGCCTTCAGCGAGAGTCAGGAGAAGATTGACTGGTCACTCGTTTTAAAGAAGATCCTTCGAGAGATTTCCAAGTGGAGTGTTTTCGTGTCCAACAATAGGGCTTGGTGGCGAACCATTGGTGACTTTGACTCTTTATCTGTATGGGTGCGAGGACTGGGCAAGGAACACCTGGTATCATGCTGAGTGGGGGACCTTCACAATGTCATCCACATCGAAGTCAAAAGCTTTCATCTGGCAAATATGGCCATGGTGATATCTATGGCACAACAGCAGTTAAGGTTGTTGGGGACCCCTAGTGGGGGCAGTTTTAGCGAATAATTGAGAGTTAGCAAGGGTGGAAGTTTCTTGACTCAATATATCCTTGCCACAAGGAGCAGCTGGTTGGGGAACTACATGCTGCAAAATTGGAAGGTTCTGGGATGTATTGGTGCAGTTGAACCTATGAGGAAGAAATTGTTGGTGTGCATTTCACCTGAGGAAGGGCAATGGAAGTGAGAGTTGGGCCTTTGTTTTGGATGTGACGAGAAGTACCACAAGGGCCATATCTGTAAGAAGGTCTGACTATTTCAAGTGCAAGGATGTGAGGACGATGCTAATACGAAGGAGGATGAGGTTGAGGTTTGGGAAGTAGAACATCTCAAAATTATGCTCCATGCTTTCATGGGCAGCACCCAACTTCATAGGTGAGAAACTAGCAAAGAGCTTGAAGATGCCCAAGGTTGACAAGAAAGACTTGAAGGTTATATTATTGTTGGGTGAGTTTGTCAAATGTTTGTGTTTTTGTCTAGACAAAACTTGGAGGTGGAGGGAGTTAACATTGTCTTGGATCTATATATACGTAGTTCCATTGGGGTAAGTAATGTGATCATAGGAGTGCACTGGCTGAAACCTGAGGGGTGATATTATTATGAATTTCGAGCAAAGAATTTGTAGATTCTCTTACAATGGCATGGTGGTGGAGTAGAAGGATCGTATGATCGATGAAATAGAGATGAAATCATCATAGGTTTTGTTTGAAACCAACTTCAATTGACTTCTAAGGTTTGTTTGTGTGTGTAGAAATGACGAGAAAAAAATGATAGGAATTCGTGGGAAATGGAAATAATGGAATTTAAAGGAAAACTACAAAATTATAGGAATTTTTGTATATATACAGGAAACGAAAGGAATTAAAAAAATTGAGTATTTGTGTTTATATGTATGCAAATATAATCGACAACTCTCATTATGCTTTCCCATCAATTCACACAAGAGAAGGTAGGAATTTGCATATAAGAAATGATATCTATATTATAAGGGTCGAGAAATGATGAGAATATAATTTCTCATCATTTCTTGTTTGCACAAATGAGTCTAAAAAAATGATCAATGGGAAAGTGAATTTTCATGAGTTTCATTTTTATCTTTTTTGAGTGTACAAACACTTCTTTAAAATCACTTTCAACATCATTATTATTGTATAAATTTTTACCATCTTAATTACTATATAAACTCAACTCTATTTATGAAACTAATTTTAACATCAATTTTATCCAAAGCTAATGGAAACTACCTCAAATGAGACGATATTTTATGTGATGTTTTGAATTCGTTTTGAAATACGAAATAAAGTGATTAAAGGATATAACGAAAAATAGGAAACAATATAGAGTGAAAAAATGTGGATAGTCAAATAAAGACCAAACCAATGCATAAGAATTATAATGAACTTGCAAATCAAAGTAGATGGGATTGGGATTATATTCATAGTCAAACTTGCATGAAAGTTGAATAATGATTTACATTTTATATAGATTTGAAACATAAATTATCATAAAAATCATGGGTACTTAGTTTTAAGGATCTATGTACAACATAAAATCAATTAACTGCCCTTTAACAATCAACCAAAATATCTTAATAAAATTAGTTGTCTAATCAAAGCATATAAAATCATCATTGATTCGTAAACAAAAGTTAATTCATGCAGATAGAAGTCCATGTAGTTTTGCTAACCAATTTTAGGTTGATCAACTTAAGGTTTTTTTATTATAGCAAGGAGTTAAATCAATCACTGATGCGTCAAATAACTGAATTATTGCCAGTAAGCAATTAAGTCAACCAAATTAAATCGATGGACTACAACATACATTTGTTGAAAAATAAATGACACAAAAATTGTCAAATGGCCTATACACTCTCAAGTTTTTTTTACACATAGTTCCTTCACTCCTTAGGGGTCTGTATCTTTGGAAAACAAAGAAAATGATAAAAAATAATAAAAAATTTAATTTATTATTTCCTACTATTTCTCACAGCACTTTCCACCGGCACAAATCTCTCCTTCAAGTCAAATTACATCCATCTGAGCATAATTCACATTCATTGTAAGTATTCTAATAAGGAGTGCCTTTGAGAAAAGCACGTCAAATACCATAAAGCAGCATTGTCAAGTGAGAACTTAAAAGTTTTATTAGAGCATGAAGGCAACAATCCTTAAGGGTTGAGAAAGAAGATGTGTTCCTGTTAAGATAAGAAGGCAAGGGCTATACGCTGGATTTGTAAGAGATTGTGGCGTATATCCAGAACAATGCTAAGATTCAGTGCAATAGTAGGCGATCCCAAACTCATTCAATTCTATGCATAATAAATTAAACCCATGATGGAGACTGCCGAAGAACTCTTGATCGACCATTATGGTATGAAAAGATTCCAAGCACCTGAAGTGTGGTGGGGGGAGGGGGGGGGGGAGGGGAGACGAATGAACCACCAAAGGCTGCCTGCAACATTGGCTGCTAGCTGCTGATCTCACTCACACCCAGTCATCAGACGAATGAGCCAGCTTGTTGTGGGTCTTTCTGCTGCTCCATGTCACTAAAGAAATTACTCACACTGCAAGCGGTTCAGCCATTCATAATCACCAGCAGCCAATACAACCCTCCCACATTATTACCATATTTTGCAATGGTGATCAACAAACAATGCTGTTCGTGGTGGTACTAAAACCCACCTCTTCCTCCCTCAACTGCGCCATTCAGGGTTGTTGGTTCCAATTGTACAGCATGTGTTTGCTGGTTGTGCGAATGCCCGAAAGCCTCCATTCTCTGGGACAGATTCCTCAGTGATTCGTGCTTGTTTGCAAGCTCCATGAGGACCTCGATCCTCCTGAAGGAAACATTGCTGGGTTTCAGACCTCTGTCGACCATCTCCAGAAAGCACCTCTCGGCCTCCTCCAGCTTCCCCATGTCACAGAGCAGATCGAAGAGCACGTCCGAGACCAACGCGAGGGAGCCGAAGCCCTTGCGGAGCATGTCGTTCCACAGCTGCAGAGCCATGCCCACCTCCTCGTGCCGCCGAAACAGCCTGGCGAGAAACATGGTGGACTGGGTGTTGGGCAAGCACCCGGCGGCCATCATGCTCTGGTACATGTTCCAGGAGCGCGGCAGGTCGTTGGAGCGGAAGAAGCACCTGAAGAGGAGGTTGTAGGTGGTGGGGTTGGGAGGCAGTCCCCTCCCTCCCATCTCCCGCATCAGAAGGAAAGCGTCGCCGAGCCTCCTCGCAATGCAGAAGTTCCTGATGGCGGCGTTGTAGGCTGCGGCGTCCGGGTAACATCCACGCTCCCTCATGTCCCTCAGCACGTCCCTGCCCTTGTCCGGCTGCCCCGCCAGCCCCAACCCTCCGATTATGCTGGTGTACGTGAGCACGTCCGGGTAGATCTCTTCCTCCTTCATCCTCTCCACCGCCTCCGCCGCCTTCCCCATCTCCCCGTTCTTACAGTAGACATCTATCAAACAGTTGTAGGACACCACATCCGGCTTCACCCCCAGCTCCCGCATCTCCTGGAAGAACCCCTCCACATCCTCCCCCGACTTCCATCCCGCGAGCAGGGTGTTGAAGGTCCCCAGGTCGGGCCGGAACCGGTGCTTCACGCGGTGGTACACGATCCTGGCGTCGGCCATCGTCTTCTCCTGGCACAGCGCCCTCAGCAGCGCGTTGAAGCACGACGTGTCCAACCCCGACAACACCCTCCCGCACCGCCAGAAGGTCTGCACCGTCTTGGCCACGGAGCACACCTTTGCCGTCCTACCCAGCAGCACGTGGAGGGTGCGGGGGGTGACGGCAGAGCGGTCCCTCCTCCGCGCCTCCTCCATCACCTCCCAGCACAGGTCGAACTTGCGGGCGCGACCCAAGACGTAGACCATGGTCTCCACGGCGTAGGGCGTGTGGAAGAACCCCTTCCTGCTACACGCGAGGTGGAAGAAGCCGAGGGCGCGGAGGGGGCTGGCGTGGCTGAACCTCACCCTCCGTAGCACGCGGTCGACGAGGTCGTTGGAGAGGAATATGCGGGAGTCCTGGAGGGACCGCTTCATGGAGTCGGGAGAAGGCGAGGTGCAGATGATGTGGAACGCGCCCGTCACCTCCGGCGTGTTGTGGGTGGGGTGGTCGGAGGAAGAGCAGTATGCATGTAATCTCTGTCTCCGGAGAGGGCAGCCGAGGAGGCGCACGAAAGCGGCTACCAGCGTCATCCCCATCGCCGTTGCCTTCGCCATCGTCACCAGCGAGGTGGCAACTATTCAAACTCTGATTTTTATCCTCCCCACTCCCCAGACATCATCACATCAATCTCCGCTTCCGTTTGTTTTGTTGGAAGAGATTGTCTTATATTAATAAATAAATACAATTAAGATATTTATATTATTTATATTTTTTAATTAATTAATTAATTTTAATAAAATAATTTATAATATAATATTAAAATCAATTAACATGTAATACTTTAATGTAAAGTTCACGAGCACAAATGTTTGTTAAAAAAATAATTTAATCTTTATATTACTTATACATTTTTTTCATTAATCAACTAATTTTAGTAAAATAAAATTTATATAATAATAATGATATATAAATTTTTTTTAAAATCTTCCTCAAACAAACATAATCGTGATTTTCATTAGTTCTAACACCAAATCTATAATATACTCCGTTTAGATTTTATTTAGTAAAATCAATAAATTAGATGAACCTAAACTACATGTTTTTTAGGTTGATATAATTCTTAAAGTAAGAAAATACTTTTTTATTTTTTTCTTTAATAATTACAATAAAAACTTTTACTTTTATCAGACTATTTATTAAAACATATACTCCATACAATAAAAATTCTTACAAACCTTATTACCAAACGAAACTTTAGACGAGAATATGACAAAAAAGAAGTAAATAGGCAGCCAAACAATACAAGAAGATTTGGAAGAGGGATCAAAAAATATATATATGTAAAAAAAGAACGTTCATCTCATTGTCAACGCAGAATAAAATTTCTGGCCTCATTCCTTGCAACAGAAACTATTGCTACATATGTAACAAACAAATTATATGCACACAAACAAGGTGCTTTGAGATTGGGAAAAAAACTTATATATCAAAACAAAAGGCGATTCGATGCCGTCAAAGCACTTAGTATAATTTAGGATCTCACTTGGTAATACCCAGCACTTGTCTGAGCTCGGAAACCCTTGTAAGGATTGCTAGCTATATTCTTGATTTCCAATCTGTCAATTTGCAAGTCAGAGAGAGCAACCCCCATGATCTTGAATCCCACTTGAAACACAGGAAACACACGCAAGCTGTCCACACCTACATCAAGAACCAGAGTCCCTGACAGGCAGGGTGCCTTGTCCTTGGGCATACGCCCCACGGCCCAGGAGCATGTCTGCACAGAAGCTGTTAGTCAAACGGAAAATGAATGCACAAGTAGCCAAAAATAGATTATTGTAGGCTTCTTCGGATCTTAGAGAAAATATGGCTCATTATAGCTTGTAAAGATCATAAGACCTAGCTAGCTAACCTTGTCGGCAAGAACAGTTACTGTTCCATGATTTGAAGTCAAGTCTGATGATGCAACGCATGCAGGCAGCTGAAAATGTAGTTTGATAGAGTCGAGAGGTTTGCCAGGATCATTGCGTACCCCAATCAAGATGCTGACACGACATTTTCCAGAATCAGAAAAAAATTGTGGCTTCACATAAATGGGTATGTTCTTCAAATTTTTGATCCTGTCCAAGCCAAAGAAAAGAAAGAAAGAATGAAAAAAACCTTGAGTTCCCTTAAGATGAGATAATGACCACAAAAACCATGGTTTCCTAACCTGTAACTCATGAGCCTGAACTGCCCATTGGGAGGAACGAATGACAGGACTTGGTGTGACTCCCACGGCCGAAAACGAATACATGGATGAAATCTCAAATCATTCAGAATCGTAGGATCTTTAAATGACATGTTCAAATCGGGAAAACCGGACAGACTGGAATTCACTTGAATTTCGCCATATACTTCACACTTCACTAATGTCCCATCTCTATGGAAGGAACAAAAAGAAATAGAAAGTAATTAGTTCAAGTCTAATGACAAAAAGGAGAGAGTTAAAACACATGCTTCACATTTCCTCTACCTTTCTTAATTTCACCTACGTTAATCAATTCCCTTTTCCTTACAGGTACATCTATAGATAATGAATGACTTGCACTTTTGGAGAGCTATTTTGGATCTTCAAATATTCATGAAATCCCACTTCAAACAAGGGATCCCTATGTTTTTGTGGCTGAAGTTGGTTGTTTTCAATCAACTAAGGTCTCCTGGAATATGAACTTGAGAAGACAACTCAAACAAGCTCAGATATCTGAAGTTATAATCTTATTAGGCATTATGCCTAACCAGTTGGTCCAGGATCATAATGCCTCTGATCATCCTTTTTGGAACTCTTTGGCTGGGAAGGATTTTACTACTGAGGGATAGTTATTTCTCATTTGATCAGAGGCACAATAGGTGATCATTCTATAGGCTAGTTTGGAGGGCTAAAACACCATTGAAAGTACACACTTTTATGTGGTTCTTGGTACATGGCCCGGCTGGATACAAAATCATAGACATAATTGAACTGATGATGGTGATCTGGCTTACCCTTTCTGTGCTAAGGAGGAAACTGATCATCTCTTCTTCTGATGTCCAATAGCACCATCAGTTTGTATGCAAGTGACTGATAGTAGAACACCAAGCAAGCTGAATTTGACTTCAACAATTCAGCTACTTCAGAAGGCAAATCAAGAGCATATCTTACAACAAAACAATGCTCTTTTAAAGTTTTGGGATCTGTAATGGGATCGCTTTGTTTTTGGTTTTTTGTTCCTTCTGTAGTACCTTCTTTCCTGCTTAATTTTTGTACCTTGGTTATTCTTATCTAATAAAATTTAAATTTACCCTTGTCAGAGAAACATCAATTTGGAAATCAAGTTCAAACAATACATAATGGAACCACATCTCACACATAGTCTACATCATGTGTGAGACATATCAACTTTGGAGTCCTTTATCATGGCATTATAGGCTTGGACACCCCTCTTTCCAAAGGCTTAAGCAAGCTCTTGCCTAGGTCTATCTTTCTCCTTTTGAAACGTGAATCATGTCAATTAAGGAAATATTATTGTACTACTTTTCGTTGTCTTTAATTAGTGTCTAGTAAAAGTGTGTTTCATGTTGTCCATTGAGATGTATGCAATCTTAGTCATGTTC
This sequence comes from Amphibolis antarctica, assembly GCA_024699675.1. Lineage (NCBI taxonomy): Eukaryota > Viridiplantae > Streptophyta > Magnoliopsida > Alismatales > Cymodoceaceae > Amphibolis > Amphibolis antarctica. Next base: position 125,277 of record JAMKPZ010000094.1, read on the forward strand.
CTTCAGTTTCTAGTTGTCATTATCATATGGCTTTTATTGATGATTACTTGAGAGTCTAGTGGGTCTACTTACTTAAAGATCATCAAAATGTGTTAAATGTTGATCTTTCTTGAAAAAAACTCAATTTTCTATTAATCCAAAATGTTTTTATACTAATAATGCCCTTGAATTTATGGAAAATGATTTTCATGATTTTTGTCTCTCTTGGTATACTATATCTACTTGTCATTATACCTCTTAGCAAAATGGAATTGCTAAGCAAAAAATCATCATATTTTAGACACTACTCGTATTATGTTAATACAAATGAAAGTGCCCAAGTATCTTTAGTCGGGCGCTATTCTTACAATTTCGTACCACATAAATCCTATACCCTCAATTCCTCTTGGAGGTGAAATTTCCTTTTGTTGTCTTTCCTTTAATACTAAGGTCTCGTTTATTTTCTTAACTCTAACTTCAATTTTAATTCTACACAAACTTCTATATGTTATTATAAATTTTTACTTTATAATTTATTATGCAATTCTATTATCGTGTGCGAAATTATTTTCAACTTCAATTCTTTACACAGTTATTAAAGTTGAAGTTAGATAAACAAACAAACCCTAAATTATTCTCTCTAACTCTACAAGTATTTGGTTGAGTTGCCTTTCTTCGAAATCATTTTCCAACATTAGATGAACCATCACCTCAATTCATTACGTGTCTTTGTTGGATATTCCCAAACTTAGAAGGGGTATTGGTAGATGAACTATCTCTACCAATGTCACATTTTTAAATCTCAAGATTACTTTAGGGATGTCATCTGGGCCTTTAACAATGTTCCTCTACCCATGCCTATATCCATTAATATTGGGACTACCGTTGAAAGCCACCACCACTCATCCATTGTAAGTGTATCAACAACATAGATGACCATCATATCTTCTATCAACTTAATCTACCTTAGTTCTAGATGTAAATTCAAATTTTCCCACCAACTTAGAACTTGACCTTCCTATTGCCTTATGAAAAGGTTCACAAACTTGCACTTCTCATTCTATTTCTAACTTTGCCTTTTATGATTGATTTCAACATTCTTTTCAACACCTTACCTTGTCCATACTTTCTAAGTTTGTACCCAAGAACTATACATGGTACCTAAGAGTTGGTATCACCTAAAAATGGGTATACACAATTGAATACAAGTTTGATGGTTCAATGAACAAGTATAAAGCTCAACTAGTGGCCTGTGGATTCACCCAAATGTATGGAGTTAATCATGATAAAACTTTTTCCTTTGTTGCACAACCTTTTCTTCCTTGTTGCAAAACTTAATTCTATTTAAGTACTTTTCTCTATTACCATCAATCAAGAATGGGACTTTACCAATTGAATGTCAAAAATGCATCTTTTATGGTAATCTAATTGTACAAGTTTACATAAAGCAATCTCTTGGGTATGTTAATTAAAGAGAGAATCTTGTGTACAGGTTGAAGAAGATAATCCATGACCTTAGACAAAGTCCACATGTATGGTTTGAAAAATTCAATCAGGTTATGATTAATGGAGGTTTTTGTCAATGTGTTGTAGATCATTTCATCTTTTATCAAAAGATGAGTGGTGGATGTGTTATACCAACTATGTATGTTAATGACATCTCAATCACAAGTGGTGATGATAGAGAAATTGTACATAGATTGATAGTGCAATCAATATAGATTGAGTTTGGTAGAATCACAATGACAAAGTAAGAAACAGAATGTAGTTTCTAGGTTGAATGCTAAAGTTGAATATAGATTGACAGTGCAAACAACATGCAAAATGATGTGACACAAATCATTACTTAATGAGCTTGGTATGACAATTCAAGATCCTAGGCAAATGCATTGTGACAATCATGTAACAATATTTATAGGTAATAATCCAACCTTCCATGAGTGCACCAAGTATGTAGAGATTGATTGTCATTATATCTAAAGACTTAGTGATGAAAGGATGGATCTTTACACACACTCATCTGAACAACTTGTAGTATGTAAGCTTTGATGTAACTCCCCTTTCTTTTTTTAAAAAAAAATATTTTCAATCCAATTCCGTTTCACAACATTAGCCATTGACAAAATGGAAAGGAGAGGAGAGGGGACCTTATCAATGCCACCAAGATTCAAAAAAGGACAAGAGTGGTCAATAATCTGAAAGGACACATGTTCAAAGGATTTTAGGCTAGACACCCCCAAAAGGATATAGCCAGCATGATGTTTAGTGTGACAACTCAGCCCACAAACATTCCAAAAGTGGACGTTCACTAAGCAACAGAAAAACCAAAATAGGGATGCAGGTTATACATTAGATCATTTAATTTTTAAACAAAAAGCAGAAGTTAAAAAAATCATCCTTTACTTAATTCAACGTTATTTCTTCATACTCACTGTGTTTTTGGCACAAAGGAAAGATGAGCTGATATTAATAGTGTGATTCTAACCCACTTGTTAATGTTATTTTTTTATAAAAACTAATGTAATGTGTGAGTGTGAAATATCTTGAAGGGTGGAGAAGTGTAAAAACTCTGATTGTAACCAACTCCTCAACATAAATTTTCAAACATACAGTTGAGGCTTCATGAAGATGGTGGCATCCAGACGGTTCACAATAGCAGACAGCAAGAACCAGGGTCACAACAAAACTGGTGAATTTTTCTGTCAGTTTGATGTAATACTCAATAATTCAACTAAGACAAGTTTCCATTTGTGCAAATTTAGCATGTCATTCAACTCGATCAACATAAATTTTCACAAAATATAGGGTGCAACAGGTATTCTAAAATAGTTGTTAAGGTACTCAAGCATAAAGCTGGGAAACCATGAAGTCCTAGCTTGCTAGGCACAATAACGAATTAAAAAATAACTTTCCTTAAATATTTTATCATTAGTCATTACATGTGATAATCAATGGTTATATCATTAGTAAACTTATATAGTTATATTAACACAAAAACGTTGTAAGTTAGAAAAGTACAGAAAGATCACAAAAAATCACATTGAGAATTCAAAGAAAGTAATACATGGCTAAGCATCAAAACACAGACTACTTGTAAATTTCTTGATGTCTAGACAGGGGCCATATGTTCTGAAATTCAAAGAAAATGCAAACTCCATGGAACAAACTAAATTGTACATTTAAATAGTTGAAAAAATGTCATGTGACCAGAAAATAAACAAAAGCACTGATCCATGTAAAATCCTTAGCATTTACTGTTGTTAACAATCTCCTTTGCAATGAAAATATATGGACAAAAAGGGCATACTTGTGAAATTACCTGCTCACAATAGCATCCAATTCTTCGACAAGATTAACATAAACTTCATTGCTGGTATGCTTTATGTCAGCAGTTCTCCAGGGAACACATGAAGATGTTGCATCTGGGAGTGTGTTGCTGACATTGGAGCTTATCCCAGTAACAACGCTCAACATTTTGCTAACAATAGTTGGTGGTGTAATCATTTCTCGTAAAATGTTTACTTCAGTTGTGAGAGGAAATCCACTATCAATCATCTCATCTAAAAGCTGCAGATTGGAAAATCATCATTCACCATGCACAATAGGATTTTACAATATCACAGACTTGCACTAAACATTGAGATTTGTTCTAGTAAATTTCAGGTATTTTGTAATGACAACTCTGATTTCGAAGACATCACAGAAAGTTAATAAGAAAATAAAATCAGATATAATATGAGTGTTTCTTTCTTTACATGGCAATGAAACATTGTATTTCCTCTACACATGCTACCATTTATTTTGCTGCATTTTTTCATGTAAAACAAAAGTATCTGTACCTCATACACAATAACAAAGTTATCTTTGATTGTATCCTCATTTAGATCTCCCAGATAATCTGAGAGAATGTCGGCCACTCTGGACAGGAACTATAGAAAAAGTCATGTGTCAAATGCACAAACATAGCAATCAATATAGTTTACTTTTTCATCAAAAACATTGCCATCCAAGTAATCATCATATTCTACTTCATGGAAAGGTTCAGACGTGCAAGACAAATAAGAAATATTGAGGGCATGGTCATTCAACAAAATACACTACAGAATATGTTTGTGATCCCATAAGAAATACCCAATATATCTACATAAGATCATGCATAAGTTGTTTGAGATAGCTTTGCAACTAATCTACTCTCTTCTAGATGAAAAATGAAACTTCAATAATAATTTAATTAGTAGATAAACCTAATTGTGGGTGCTTAGACCATGGTATACACTATGAATTAGTAAGATTTCACCAATATGTCTTTTGTAGTTGTGATCGTAAAGTTGCTGATAATCAGACAGATGGTGCCTTTGTGGGGATTGGACTATTAAGTTGCAAAATGGATAACTTTATAGAGAAAGAGACGGATTACATCAAGAGGTCACAAGAGGTGAAGCATGAGTTGGACAATAAGGGCATGAGGCTGGTAATATATTGTTTGTGAAATTGTTGTCTTTTGACATGTCAAAGAAAAGGGAGAGGAAGAAGAACAAGAAGCAGAGACCAAATGAGGAAGAATCCAATTTGTAGTTGTATACAAATGTTAACCAATATATAAAACATGTACGAAGAAGGGCAAAAAAAGCCTTGACAGTAGACCAATGTATAGACATACTGTTACAATCCCATTTGGATCGTAGTGGGTAACAATGGAAATGTGACGAAGCAATGGTGAAATGGAAAATGGATTGATGAAACAGTAGCAACAACAGTAGGATAGCCACAGTTCGAGAGGTGGCCCACTCTCAATAGGGTCTTCAAGACACTACAGACAAAAGCGTAACCCTAAACACCCAATACGACAATATATAGTAGTGACTTATTACTCAAGTTCCCAAAAAGCCCATGTCATCTAAAGAACTATTACACATACGATATCATATATGTTGTCTGGTTGTATATCTGTTCATGCATATTACTGCTTGTGCTTAGCTTAGACTAATATGCTGGTTGAGTTAAAATCTCAGCATTTATTTACACTCTTTTTACATCTCTTTGACCTTCCTTCTTTGAATCTTAGTTAGACATATGCCAACAAAGATGCACTGTCAATATCTATGGTGGATGTACTGTCAATTATAACCTTCTTTGCCTTTATTTTCATTGATCAATATTAATGTACTTAAGGAACCCATTTTCTGATCGATCATGTGGGGAAAAACCAAGTTAGAAGAAAAGGAGAAAAATAACTCCTATTCTGCCTCATCACACATAAAAATCCAGACTGCAACACCAAGAGGGAGAAATACTAACCTCAATGCCCATCAATGGTGGCATTTCGACCTGCGTGCAACCCAAGAACACGATCCCATTACGGAAGATTTGGAAAAGATAATGCGTTGGAGAAGTGATCACCGACAACAACTGCACAAAGAAAGACAATTACTTCTTCGCGATCACCATATGTAACCAGACAAATTAATTTCAATAGTAGTATCGTGTAATTCGGGAAAGAGTTCTGAAAAAGAGCGAAGCAAAGAACCGGTGACTACCGACCTTGGAGAGATCTCCGCCTTGGGAAATGGCGTAGTCCCAGAACCAAGAGCATATGGATCGATCCACGCGGTGCCCCGTCAGCTGCTTCTCCAGTATCACCTCCCTACACATTTCACGCGAACAAAATTACACCGACCGCAACTGACATCGGAGCTTTTAGGTTGGAAACGAACTTCATCCATTGCAAAATTGCCGAACACAAGAAACACCGAGAAGAACAAGGAGAAGACGAAGACGACGAAAAGTGGAAAAGGGAATGGCGACTTGCGGTGTTATCGTCCTGAAGCTCACCCGGAATCCGAGACGAGGAAGATGCACTGCAGCATGATCGGCTTTTTCCTCTGAGCTCGGGGAAGAGGAAGAAGAGGCGGAGGAAATGCAGGCGCGGCAGAGATACAGCGCGAAAACCACGTCGCCCTTCGAGTTAGCCGGCCGGTTCGTTGCGATCGGATCCAGTGAACTCACGGGCCGGACCCAGCCGGCCTGTCGAAGACTGGGGCCTGTTAAAAAAATACATATATATATATATAGTTTTTTTGAAACAAATAAATTATAATTATTTCGATTTTTATATGGTTTCACAACACGTGACTGTCGTATCGTTAATGTTGATATATTTTTAATTGAAATTTTATTTTTTAAATGATTTAAAATTATATTTTTTAATATTAATATAATTAAAATAATAATAAAAAATATAAAAAATTTGTATTAGAAAATGTTCACATTATTATACCATTGAAAGTGATTTTCATCGTAACCAAATGATACTTAAGTGTTTTTATGATCTTGAATAATTGTCAACTGAACGTCAAAATATAAGATCAACATACCTTGAGAATTTATTTTTATCAAACCCCTCGTTATTAACATCCAAGGAATCATAAAAGGATTAAATAAGAGCTGCATTTATCAACAAGAATTTAAATTGTTAATTGCAGGAAAAACCAAAGAGAGGGGTGAAAGTATAATTTGAATAAAAAAACAAGAAAGTACACAAATTCATTGAAAGTTGTTTTTAAAATGATAAAAAAGTTATTAAAATTTTAATCTATACTTTTTTATTATTTTATATATTTTTTACTATTTTGCCTCTTGGTAGCGTAAGATATTAATAACCTCCATGAAGTTTGTCAAAATACCAACAACATCCATTCCATCGATCTCAAATGCCTGGCAAACGCAGCCAGAGACGACAGAATAAGAGGTATTGGCGGCTCCGCAGGCGCGCGACGCAACGAGGAGCGAGCTCCATCTCCGGAGAAAACACACGACGATCGCTCTTTCTCGACTTCGCCCGGCACGAACAAAGCTCTCGTCGTCGATTTCTCCAGAGTCCGCTGTCCGGTCGAATCGAGGCCCGAGGAGGAGGCGGCGGGGATGTTCTTCTCGGGGAGTTCTTCCACTCGCAAGAAGGTGGACTTGGGAGGGAGGAGCTCCAAGGAGAGGGACCGCCAGGTGTTGCTGGAGCAGACGAGGTTGGAGAGGAAGAAGCGGTTGGGGATGCGGCAGCATAACTCTGCAGCGATCAAAATCCAGGTGCCTAACTTCCATGCGAACTCCGGTTCTGGCCGATGCTCTTCTTTTTTTTTAAAAAAAATCAGATTTTGCTTGCTTTAGTACAACCGTCCGAGGCATTATTTACCAGGAGAACTCGAAATTCACAGCAGTATCCATTTGGTCAGTTCGCAGATCAGCGATGGGATCCAACTCGTGAATGAAGTTCTTGATAAAGCGAAAAGGAAAACTGCTATGAATGAGTTTAAAGCTTGAATTGACGAATAAAATCAAAGACTCTTTTAGAGGAACATGCTACTACGCAGTTTTATAGTGATAAAATATGGATACAAGCCAGTCCTTTTAGTAAGGGCCAACATTAACTGATTCACTTTGTCATACACTATCTTAAAGATCTACCGTGAAGATGGACAAATCATCTTCTTTTTATTCCTTTTTCGACTGGTGACAAGCTATTTTATAAAACGAGAAAGAGTACAAGTGTGGAATAAAGCAATTTCAAACATAGAACACAATGGAAAACTAGCACAAAGATTACAAAAGAAAACCGACACCCAAAGGCCAATAAGGAAAACAATAATGAGTCCTAGTTCAAAATGTCTCCACTCAAAGGTCTGGTCTAAGATGGGGGGTTTGTGCCTTTGGAAGGTATGGAAAATATGTGAAATGGTGAAAATTTTGTCTTATAGCTTGTTTGTGTACCTAAAAAATAATCTTCAGGAAAATTTGACAAATATGGAAAATAATTTTTAAGGCAAATTTGGAAAATAGTTTCCTGGAAAAGCTTTTCATGGCATTTGTACATGTTAGAGAAAATATTTTCCTAGCGTTTGTGCACTTGAGGGAAAATGATGGAAATTTATGTGATATGAGTGTTTATGCATGTAATAAGATAAGAATTCAATCAAATTCAAACATTTCAATACATTTGCATAAAATACTTCAACCATAGTTTTTTTGAGAAAATTACATATGAAAATCATGTATTTCTATCATTCTACATTACTTGCATAATATCCATATGCATTTTATCAACAATTTCTTTTCTAAGAATCTAGCTTTCCATCACAGGACAAATCATATCCATGTGAGGTACCATTTCATAGATAGTATGTTGATTGTGTAGAAGATTGTAGACACAAAGAATGCGATAGATATGTTAATCAAGAGTGTTAACATTCAAAAGTTTAAGACCATAATCGGTTTTCAAGTTGCTTAAAAAGGGAGGTGTTGCACACACGTAGCCAAAGGAGCATGGCAAGTGATTGTTAGTCTCCAAGTGGGAGATTGTTAGGGTGCATATGTGGAGATTGCCAATGAAGGAGCATCGGTATGTTGATGGAGCTTGCTAGTGGAGCATTGAAATGCCGATGGGAGCCCAGGTGAAGTGAAGCATTGGAATGTCAATGAGTGAAGTGTATGAATGCCAATGGAAGCTCAACGGGTAGTACCATAACCCTAACCTAACCCCTATATATATGGGGGTTGTGATGTAACATGTGTGTGTAGCAATAGAATAGTGAAGTGAGTGTTAAGTGCGGTTGTGGAGTAGGCAAGTTGTTGAATTACGTAAATCCTTGGGTTTCGTGTGTGCTTGATTCTTCTTGTTCCATTCTCCACACTCTTAATGGTGAGGAACAAGAGTGCATTCGTCATAATCCTTGGTGTGATTGTTATTATGCTGCAAGCCCACTTGTTTTGACACTTATTGGACCAGTTGCCTTCTTCACAATACGTCAAACTAGTGACATATTTGTAGCTGCACTTCCCAACACGACGTCCTTAACCCTACTGGAGATTGGGTTGACTTCTATCCTCCACCTGCACTGCCCCAGTTGTTGGTTGTTGATAGTGGAATGTTGCTTGTTTGTCTTCCTGTTCCTATCCTTGTCTACCTAGGGTTGTCTTGTACTCTTCAATGGATTATTGTGGGGAAGGTGATGTTTTGTCTCCCCACCATCTCAGCTCTCAACCCACTCAAGATTAAAGATTCTCTTTTATCTGTTTATGTGCTGACTAGAATTTGGTGTGAAAATCAATTTTTTTTATCAGTTATCATTTTATTTATTTGTAATACTGCAGAAATGCTTCAGAGGAAGGAAATCTGTTGCACAGGAACGGTCAAAGATTCGTGAACAGTTCATCAATACTTATGGTGATTGTAGTGTAAATATGGACGTGTAAGTTATCGCAATATTTGTGATTGTATTATTCCACTGTGATGTTCATGACATTGATAAGTAGATATGTTAGTTTTTGCTATAAGTTAATTTGTGAAATATTTCAAGGATTAAGGATATCAGACAGTCTGTTCTTGGCATGACAAGCAGGAATTATTTCAGTCCAGGCTCAGCATTCCTTCGCCAGTTGCTCTTTTTCTTCAAGGCAAATAACCATAAAGATTTTGTTATACTTGTGGAAACATGCCAAAAGCTTCTTCAGTTTTTTAGAGATAGCGGTATGTACAAATAAATTTAATAGAAATAATTCTTCCACAAATCTTGTTATTTTTTGAACAATTATTTTCTGAAATGACAACTACTATTTATACAACTAAAATCAAAGTTACAAATTGTCTTATCATGAACACAGACATGTTTCTCAGCAATTTGTGGTTAAATCTTCTTATATGTAAAGTATCAGATTTGGTCTCGTGAATATGTATCTTATCCATTAGTGGTCAAAATCCTTGATTATGTTTCATGCCATATGGTTTCACTGAGATTTATAACAGGTCAGGTGCACATTTGCCTCAGCTACTCATCCATTCACTTTAAGTTGGCATGATTGAAAGGGATGTCTTTATCCACCTGTCATATTTTCTCTTGGATCGTTCCTCTTGTTTTTCTCTCTGTTCATCAATGGTTGATTCTTCTCTAAGCATCTGACAGGTAAGAAGGGATCACTAAGGACAAACAAAGATCATACAGCTGGGATTTGCCTGGGAGAGTGGCAGCTATTCTAGAGATTGGATAACAAGCTATTCAAGGGAGGTTGCTGAAGGAGACATGTCAAAGAACATACTCTGGACTAACCGTAGTTGCTATTCTACCGAGTAGTTCACAATACATTCTGCCAGTGCAAGTGAATCGTGTGCTCTCATGTTGGTACAAACTGAGTTAAATTCATCTTAGGGCTCATAGAGGGAGGAGTTGACACCAAGGAGGTACAAACTGACTGAAATTTGTCTTAATGGAGCTATGGAAACAGTGGTTGACATTTCCAACTTCCAAGGATGAAGTTGGAATTCAAAAGTAGAATGAATCATCAGCAGTTTAAATAGTTGCTGAATTTGGAGGTGTACAATGTCAGCTTTTCAAGAGATTGGATTTTAGGAAGCCTCATTGAGCTTTGAAAAGAGAGTCAAGTGTGGTACCTTAGAGGAGTTATGCAAAACATCTAGTGGTGCTTTAAGGGGGATCTGTGTTTTTGGAATTAGTTTGGTGAAAATTTTGATTTATTATTTTCCATCATTTTACATAATTTTTCACTATTTTCAAGAATACAAACCTCCTATTGAGAGAAATTGTAGTAGCGCTGAATAGCAAACAACCTCACAAGGTTCGGTGTGATATTGGGAACATGTTCAGGACTGAAGATAATGGCTTAGAGTAGCTCTGTTCTACAGTTTATGGACCATTAGACATTGATAGAAGAATTGGGTATCTAATGTTATAAATAATAAAGATTAGAGAAGTTGGTTATTACTTGTACTTGGCATCTCATGTTACATATTTTTACCTGGTGAAATTTATCAATTGAAATTTAGGAAGGTTTAACCTTGTCAATAATGTTCACTGTGATCTAACTGATTGTAGCCAGTGGTTATATTTTATGCTTTGTTATTTCTCAGGGACTGGGGGTCTCATGAGCATTATGGCTGCTGAAGATTATAACACGAACCACACAGTTGTAGATTACCGATTAAAGAAATTTTCATATTTTTGTATTCAAGCCGTTCATCAAAACAGGTACAATACATTTTAGTTACATCAGAAACTTTGTTCAGCTTAGATCTATTAGTTGCTTACATTTACATGGTTGATCTAATCAATTAGGCAATAGGTGACTCATTTTCCATTCTTTTAATCACAATTTCCTCTATGATTTCCTTGGCTGCTCGCTAGGAAGGGGGGGTGGGTGGGGGGGGGGGGGGTTTGTGCCGGTGAGAAATTGGGGAAAAGGAATATATGATTTGGATGGTGTTTGTGCTTTTTGGAAATCTAGGAAAAAATTTTGAAATTTTCTTGAGTATAAATAGATAGATTTGGCCAATTTTTTTCTTGCCCCCCCGTGACCTTGACACTTTGCCTTTCTTGTAGCACCTTGCCTCTTCTGCAAGCATCTTTCACCTCATTGTGAGCAAGTTTCAACCCTTCCATGCAACACCGTTGTTCTCATTGGCCCCTTTCTTACACCCCCCCCCCCATCCCATCTCATATTGCCCCCTTTCTGTTTGCTCCCACCCCATCCCACCCTTTTCCTATTTGCCCCCTTCCCTTTTGTTCCCATGCCATCATACCCCCTGCCCATCTCTTGCTTCTTCATTCACCAAGAAGTTGTCTTGTCAAAGAAATCCATTGCCCAATTTAAGTCAAAGTTGATACCCATAAGCAGTTGCAGGAACTTGAGGGAGATGGACTGCCAAGACTAGATGAATTCTTCTCTCGACTACAACACCAATTCCATTCTCAATGAGGAGGTTGAGTAGGGATCGACAACATAATGGGCAATTCCAGATGCCCAGGTGAAGAATTCCCACCAATTCCATTTTCTTGTTTTCATAAAAAGAAAATAAGAGAAAAAAAGAAAATAAGAAAGGAAAATAGAAAAAAAAAAAAACAAAATAAGAAAATAAGAAAGGAAATAAAAAGAAAATAGATATTATGATATCTATTTGGGAAGGAAATTTATGATTTAATTTAGATCACTTGTATTAAAACTTTATGTACTTGTATTGGAACTTATGAATTTTTATTTTTATTTTTATTTTTATGCTTCACTTGTATTTGTACTTTTCTCACAAATTCCATTTACTTTCCATATTAGCAAACTTTTGCCAACATGTATTGATGTTTGGTTCCATGATCGTAGGCCACTACCAAATCTTTTGTGGTTCCCTGAGTACCAGCCTAGAGAAAGAGTGTTTTGGACACCCTGACTAGAAGAGAGAAATGTGCAGAAACTAGCATAATGTCCAATATGGCGTTCACTTACTCTAAAATCCATAGAACCATGCAAGTAGCTCTAGTTGAAACTAATTTATTTTTTCATGTCTCTTTATTCAAAAAAAGGAAAAGAATCATGGGTATCTCTCTGACTTTCTGGTCTTCATAAATTCTTCTCCAACAAGGAGATAATCAAGATTTCCTTGCTTAGAAAAAAAGTTGGATTGGAAGTATGCAATTATGTGCTATTCATGCAATTCTAAGCATTTCATCAGATACTTGGAAATAATCTTGTAATTTCCATTTAAAAAGTGAATTTATGAAAATCTTCAATTCATGTGATCCCTTTTTTCCTTGGCAATTAAATTGTTGAAATTTGTATTTACAATCCTAATTCCTCCACCAAACTTTTAAGCTAAATGCCTTGGGTACCCAGGCATCCCTGCTATTTTTTTTCTGAATTATATATATATATATATATTATATATGATTATATTTAGTCATATAAACATATAATTAGTTTGTTATGTTACTTATGTACTTATGCTAACTGTACAATGATAATAAAATCATTAATTTACACAAACAATGTAATAATTAAAAAAGGAAATTATTGATTCCAAAACAAGTGACAAGAAGTCAATAATACAATATTCAAGTAGTTCAATGTAACAAGGTCAACACAAATGTCAATAAGAAATAGCAACAACAGTAAGTGTTTGATGATAAGCGATTGCAAATTCATTCTTCACCATTTCTTAGGTTTCTTCTTGAGCAACTTAACTTCTCAAGTGCCTAGTTGGATTCCATATTGTTAGAAGAGAGAAGGATGATTTCATTTATAACTGATTAGAAAGGGATTACATATATATAGGTTATACTAAACCTTAGAAAATACTGATACTTGAATATCCATTTACTCAAATAACACATTATTCTTACATTAGTTTTACATAAAACACACAGATGTTGCACTTCTGTTCATGCATCATTTTTTAGGTAAATGAATATAATATGATAATGTATTCTGTGTCAAGTAAATAAATTTTGTTCTTTGTAGGGAACAGTTATTGGGGCAACTCTTGCTGTCGGAAGAATTTGTGAGTATGCCCACGGTAATCCTGCTGGAGTCTGTGGTTTATTTGGCAAATCATGAATTTCCTTGGGGCTACAAAATTGTAGATAATCTTGCAAAAAGAAAGGTGTATTCCATGTTGCGTGATATTATTCTTACTGGAAGGGTATGCCACTTATAGAACACACTTTATTTTTGATAAAATATGTATTCTCAGGTTATCACAACAGTTCTGAAATTGTTTTTTTGTTAGGAAAATGTCGTATTTCTTTCATTTTAATGTACTTCAAATTTTACACTGCTGGAAAAATTTTATTCCAAAGTCTATCATGTTTTAGAACACTTTAAATTTCCATGGAAGGCCTATAGATGTGTCTGCAGGGAAAGGAAAATTAATTAATGATGGTAGATTAAAAAAGGGAAGACCAAACATTACTAGTTTGGAAATAGTGAAAAATATACAATTGTAAAACTCAAGCTAATTTTTAGTTATGGATAGAAATAAATTGAATGAAATGATTCATATAATTGACCCTACATTGTGGTATTAAAGGATTGATTGTTGTACAAAGTGCCAAGACAATCACATAATATATGTAATATATATTACATTCATGTATGAATTTAAAAATAATTGACATTAGAGAAAATTCCAAGCAAAGAAAAAAAATAAATCTAAGATGTCAAAGACATTAGGGAGGGAGAAGATGTCAAACATATACTCCATGCTTAAAAATAAAAGAATAGAGAAAAGACATGATGTTTAACCTAAGAAGAGAATAATAGATAGGGTTTTCTTCTTCAAATTATTGGAACACAGTGCCTAGCTTGCTAAACTCTTTGGAGATGGTCACTAGAGCGACTAGAGCCTAGAAGTGCTAGTTAGAGGAGGATTCCCTAGAAAATAAAAATAGTGACAGCCACTGTGTACTCCTAGGTTTTCTGGTTTAAATACATTTGTTAGAATATTGTTAAAGTATATTAATGTATTAGGGTTAGGTGTATGCAAGTTTAGTTCTACATTGGTAAAGATGTGTTTGTTTTCTTTATGTAGTCTTTATATAGAGAGAGGTCCATATGTTTGCCAATGCATTAATTCCACTTCATTTTTTTTTTTGTTCCAACATGGTATTAGAACTTAAAATTTAAAAGTTTAGAAAGTATGAAAAATATAAATAGGGAAAAGAGGAACCTAGCTACCTCTCTCCTCTCACTCACTTCCACCACTGGCTCTACTTACGCTGCCACCACTATTGTCGCTGGTTTGTCTCTACCTAGTTTTTAGGTTTTCGAAGTCCCTCTTGCTACATCTAGGCCATTTCTACCTTATTTTGTTTAAGCTTTTCTTCGTCCATCCAAGTTGTTGGTGCCTATTGATATCTCCTTGCACTTTGCTTGCCACTGCCTCTTGACCTGTAGAACTGATCCTTGTCCTCTTCTACACCATTGCCCATTACTAGAAAAGGGGCAGTTGAAATGGTGGGCTCCATGATACGGACACATGGCATTAGAGGAGTAGGCTTGAGAGGCAAGGAAAAGTGGTTCGTTAGTGTAGTAGTTGGAGGTGCGAGAAGTTGAAAGGTAGGTCACATTGGATATTCATCCTCAATACCATCGGTGTTGTTACCCCCAACAAGTTTTTGACATTTGTCACTATCTTGCTCGTGAGTCACACTACTACTACTACGTAGGGATTGTTTCATGAAATCTGAAGTACCAAAAGGAGGAGGAATGAATGATAGAGCCCATCAGACTCAATGTAGGAGGAGATGTATGGGTTTGAAGGATGCATTGCTCATGGATGTTGGGAGCTTAAACTTGAGAATCCCATTGGCATATGAGATGTTGTGGTTGTCACATGACACCAATCCCATCACATACATGATGAACATCTTCTCGTTGATGCAAGCTGCATCATTGTTGCTTGCACCCATTAGGGTTGCAAAGGGGATGTTAGATGATGAAGAAGGTTGTTGAGCATGTAAAAGGAAAAAGAAAAGAGAAATAAAGGAAAAGTGGGACTGCAGTTTGTAGTGAGTTAAAAAAGAGGAGGGGTGGAAACTTAAAAAAATAAAAAAAAAGGTTAAAAAAAATAGAAAAATAAAAGCATAATGGAAATTTAAAAAAGGGAAAAGAAAGAAGAGGGAGAGAAAAATAAGATAGATAAGAAATGTTTAATACTTCATTATCAACTTCTAACCAAATTAGTTGTACTTTTCTCATGCAAGTTTTGATGTAGCAATGTTGCCCCATCAAGGTTGTTTGCCCTCTAAAAGGTTAGTCTTGACATTGGACAGTATTGTTCTATCATTTTTATTGGATGATTGTATTAATATTTGTAGAAGTGTGCAAGTGTTTCTTAATATGTACATGTGTTTGTATGTTGACTAACTATAATAATGCCAATAACTGATTAGTATTTACACTTGTTAAATTGTAGTCAAGATACTAAAAATACTACTCAAGATTGATATTATTGATGAGGAAGCATTCATGTTTTCGATCCACTTGGTGGAAATTGGGTAGTAGTTGTTTTACTTTTGTACCAAACTCCTCTAATTTAACCTAACTAAAAATACTACACATGTTTTGCAATGCTAATTTAACCTAACTAAAAATACTACACTAGATAGATATTATTGTAGAGAAAGCATTCATATTTTCAATCCACTTGGTAGAAATGGGGTAGTAGTTTTTCTTTTGTACCAAACTCCTCTAATCTGAGGCTTTGAATCATGAGAGAGAACCTGACATCAGTCTTTAATTGATGCACTCCATATTTGACTTGTTTTTGAACCCACACAGTGGAATTGATGTGTTATTTGTTCCTCTTTTGTACCAAAATATTTTCAAAACAGAAGGTCCAAATCATGGAGAACCTGCAGTCAGTCTATAAAACATGTACTCCATAGTTGACATCTTTCACAAAATACATGAAACCAATTTTTCGCTCAGAGAATCTGGCTTTATTGTGTTATTGCATTTGTTTCTTTTCTTACCTGAGTCAGGTTCTTCAAACAAGTTTTGTGCAGGATTATAGGAAGACGTTGGACACTTCTCAGAGTATAACTTCAGTGGAGCGTATTATCATTGCAATTGTGTCCTATACAAGTGAGGAATCACGTTTTCTGACTTTTGATCCTCAGTGGAGTTTTTCTTCTCAGATTCTGTCAATTCCTTTCTTATGGCATCATTTTCCCTATTTAAAAGAGGTGATTCCTTAAAACTGTTTTTTCTTTATGACCTCTTATTGCATGAATATCAATCAGCTTACTTTGTTTCATCATCTGGTTGGGTTTTGTACATTGTTTTCTTTAATGGATTTGGCCATGTAATTGCTCTGCAAGAACTTCCTATCTAGTAATCTTGTTTTGAAGAAGTTTTTATAACTAATATAACATTGCTAGGGAAAGAGAGATGCCATATGGAACTTATCATTTTTTTATAATTATTTTCAGGCAATTACCTCAACAGAGTTGGGTAAATGCTACATCACTCAAATGGTAGCATGTCTACGTAATCAATCAAATGTCCTCCCCGGTGATACATCTCATGGATTTCCTGGATTTGCATGCCTTGTTGGAAATCTTTTAGAAATTGTTGGTGTTGTACTATCTCAACCATTTGTTGATTGCAGTATGGTAAGAACTAGTTAAATTTTTAATAGTTGTTTCTCATATAAAAAGATTTTGAATTCTTGTTTTGCTAGTTATTGATTATTTCCCCAACCCCCTCCCCCCCACCCACTAAGTGAAGTATATAATTTATACAGAGTTTCCACATTGTACATGATTCTGTATGGTTGGTAATATTTTTATAAAACACAAGTAGGTGACTATAGAATAATAGGATAATGTTGAATGGGGAGATGTTATAACATCAACTGACATCATCAACTCAATCAAATTCTTCTCTTATTGATTAATTGGCAGAAAATTTGGTACCAAGCATGCCATTCAATAAGCAGACTTAGCCAATGGGCCATGATGGGTCCCAAAAATGTATTATTTTTAATGAGTCCTTTGGTTCTAGCAGAGGTGATATTAATCATTTTCCTGTGGATCTCACTCAAAGAAAAAAATGAAATGAACTCCATTTGATGTTCGGAGGGAAATTCCTATACAATTGCATTTTTTGACTTGCCTTTTTATGTCGCATGTCTTCTATATACCAAATCAATGATGCTATTGACTTTGTTAAAAGAAAGAAGAAATTATATTTTCGCATATTGAAGATTACAGATCCTTTATATGGGAGAATAATTGCTTCATCTACAAGTATGTATTACTTAACATACAAGTAATCTGATAAGGACCCTTGACATCTACAAGTAATCTAATGCATTACTTCATCACTGGAGCCACAGAATCAGTCATCTGACGTGCTTCCATCAGATGTAGTTGTCAATGAGAGTTCAGCAGAGAGAAACCATTGGTGGAGAGAGGTGAGGTGATTGAGAGGGTATCCATTTGGTGCAATAAATAAATCCCACAGTACTCTCCTAAACATTCACCAGAGATGTCTGGTTACCTTAGATGTTAAAAAGGTTAGGTGTTCCATCCACGCAGCTGTCATTTTCCACCAATTCAACATTGGTACCACCTAAGCGGATGTTATAAGAAGTGTTGCACTTTTGTTTTTTTTTCATTTCTGATTGATGCTGTCACTCCCCTTTCTTGCCCAGCTCCCATATTTCCAGTCATGTTGATTGCTTTGAAAAATGTGTGGTCCTACCCTAGGTGGTCTTCCTTTTACTTTCATTCTTGATTATTTTTGGCCTAAAGAAACCTTTTTAAAAACCTAAATAAATATACATGTCAATGCAATTCATGTCAATGATATGCCATGCACTTCTACCTTATATGTCCCTTAGACTAATGCAGACCTGAGAAAACGACGGTGAAGAGAATAGAAATCTATCCACAGGTTCTTGAATTTCAGAATAAAATCAAGGATGAGTATCAAGAATAAGAAGAAACCTAACTAGAAATCAAAACTGAAAATAAGGGGAAAGATAGTCTAGGGAAAACTATATTCCCTAAATCATATTCATCTAGCATGAACATGATGATGTACTATGTGTGTTTTAAGATTTATTATGTGCTTAGCTGATTTCTTAGTTTTTTTTAAAAATAAAAACCCTTAGATATTATTCATTGGATAGGGGTGATCTGTTAAATAAAGAGTTATATCTTGTGAGAGTAAAACTAACTGTAGATAGAATCACAACTGAAATAAACAATCAGTCTTAACTGCACAAAACTTGAAGAAATTGGAAAAAAGTTGGTATGACTGAGAACACCAAGCCGAAATCGAGAAAAAACCTGGAGAAATCGCAGTGGGGTTGGTGGGAATGAACGGAATAGTGGAGAGATTGGAAACAACTTGGAGAAACCATACATAACACGGCAAAAATCAATGAAACTGGTGACTGACAAAATCTTCAAAAACTGTGTAAAGTTGCACCTGAAACAGTACCTTGAAAACAGCCGCTCCACTCAAAACAGTGACTCTGACATGAGTGGGTAGCTTAAATATTCTGTTAAAATCCAGAAGATGAAATTTGCTTTTCTCTGGGTTGCTGTGAAGGATAAGTTAGTATTGTTGAAGATGATTTCACATTAATGCTTTCAAATTTCCTAGAGAATAATCACCACCAAAAAAGCTTTAAGTTTCTGGCTTTCGCTCTTTTGGTTTCCATTGAGCTTCATTCTTGTCTAAGATCTCCATTCATGTTGAGTATGGATAGAGATTTGTAAAATTCTGCAAACCCAAATGTGCCCCAAAGTGGCAAGTTCTTCATAAAAGAGATGGTTCACCATTTCAGTATGCTTATATAATATGACACAGCTGGATGCTAGAGTAATGCCTTGGATCTGTCGCATTGTATCTGTGGGAAGGCCTTGGTGATATAATATCTAGAGAAAGAATGATATTTTAGTGGGGATGTATTGTTTTCAGAGTCCAGCATATTGGCAGTGAATTGGCTGTTTCCAGTGGATGGCCTCCCAGACATCTTTGATGGTAATAAGCCTGTAAGATTTAGCAATCCAAATGAGCATGTCATTGGTTTTGGTAACATGGTTCCGCAAAATCTTCCATATTTCTCCGTTTTCTCCTTGAGTAGGAATTGTGCTGGACATTATGATTATCAATTTTTCCATGTATAACCTTGAAATTGTCTGCCTAAATATTCTCCCCATGAAACAATCATCACACGCTCTTCATTTGGAGTGCTAGAGTTAACTCCTTCAAATCGTGAATTCCTAGACGCTCTTTAACCAAGGGTTTTGTTATTTTTGACCAGCTGACCCAGTGGATATGTTGTTTTCCCAAATCATTCCCTTAAAGAAAGTTAGCAAATTGTTTGGCTTGATTGTCCAGGAGACCATAAGGGATGTTAATGGCACTTAACATATGAACAGGCAAGCCCGTGAGCATAGAACAAATAAGAGTAATACATCCCCTAGGACTAAGAAGCTTAGCTTCCCATCCTGCCAGCTTAAATCGCACCTTTTGCTGAAACTCTTCAAAATATTTAAGTTTAGCTCTTCCTTTCAACATGGAGCTGCCTAGATATTGTAACGGCCATATACCCTTAACACACTTTAAAATGCTTGAGATCATACTGATTTTGCTAGGGGAGCTTCTTGAAACAGTTATAAAATAGCTTTTGGTGAGGTTTATTGTTTGTCCTGAGACAGCTTAGTAGGCTTCAAGAATGGTCATAGCTTTTTCTAACATACTCTTGTGCCCATTCAAGAAGAGAATTGTATCATCTGTATACAGAAGGTGAGATAAGGCCTAATGATGATTGTTAGATTTATAAGGAATTTTATAAGGTGTAAACTTGGCCTCTCTCTAAGCATGACACAACAAAAAAGTTCTTCCATTAAGATGAAAAGCCATGGGGACAAAGGATCCCCTTGTGTAAGATCCTTGGTAGACTTGAAAAAATCTGTTGAGGCTCCATAAATTAAGATAGAGATCGGATTTCCTTCTGTGCAATGCTGAATCAGATGAATGAAGTTAGTACTAAAACCAAACCTCGTATGTGTATAGTAGATGGCTGCCCATTCAGCTCTATTGAAGACCTTCTCCATACCTAGATTTACAATAACATTTCCACCTCAATGACCAGAGTGTGAATGCTGCAACATCTCAGACATTAAAGCTATATTATCATGTATGCTCCTCCTAGAGAGGAGGGCTCTTTGAGTAGCTGAAATTAATTTGGGAAGCAACTGGGTTAGCTGATTAGATAAGATCTTGGAAATAAATTTGTAACTGGTGTTGCAAAGACTTATGGGCCTGAACTCTTCAAAGTTTTCAGGAGTTGCACGTTTGGGAATAAGTGTAATAAAGGTAGATTTTTAGTGTCTATTCAGCTCTTTCCCAAGTAAAAATGATTTTATAGCAGCAACTATATCCTCTTTAATTATATCCCAACATTTCTGATAAAAATCTACTCCAAAGCCATTTGGACCTGGGTCCTTGTCTTTTGGTATAGAAAAAATAGTGTCTTTTATTCTACAGTAGTGGGCACCCGACAAAGCTCTTTATTGTCTTCAGCACTTAGGATACAAGGGATATTATCAAAAAAGCTACTGTGCATATTGTGTCTCTCAGTAGAAAGTAAATCTTTGAAATACTCTCTACCCTTTGTTATTAAGCATGTCGATAGAGTGGTTAAAATTAGGACCAGCTAGCATATGATCAAAATAATTAATCCTTTTCCTGTGCTTGATCATATAGCAGAAAAATTTAGTATTTCTGTCTCCTTCCTGTAGCCTTTTAATTCTGGCCTATTGCCTTGCAAATATGTATCAGTGTTGCTCATTACAATGAAGTCCTTCTTGGCTTATTCCAACTGAGCTGCAAGTTCCAATTTGTTTTCATTGTGTATGGAGGATTCAAGTGCACAAATAGTTTCTTTGAGTCTGGCTTCTTGCATAAAGATATTGCCAAAAATGTCTTTGTTCCAACTCTTTAGGGTTTTTCTTCAAAAGTGCAAGTTTAGCGCTAAAGTTGGTAATAGGATCAGCATAATAGATATTAGCCTAGGTATTTTTAACTATATCAAAAAACTCTCATGGGAAAACTACATCTGTTGGAATTGGAAAGGGAAAGGTCCCCAAATATGAGGTGCTCTTTTTTTTATTATCATGGCTGTGTGATTAGAAAATATTCTAGTCTTATAATGCACCACCAAATCATAGGTTGAAGTCATAGAAGTATTGCGGAGGATCCAATCTAACTTGGTATACTTTCTGTTTAATCCCACTTGATTATTACACCAAGACAATCTATCTCCTAGATGTTGTGGTTCTTCCATCTCCAATTGAATGATGGTGTCATTAAAATCATTGCTATTGCTATGATTTAAAGAGCCAATGCTAAGAGTTTCAGAAGTATCTCTAACCACATTGAAATCTCCCCATATAATCTACGGAGAGTCCCTAATATAGTCTTTGAGATTAAGCAGTTGTCTCCATAGAGATCTTTCGGTTGTGGCGTCATATGAGGCATATCCCATAGAAATGTAGAACTCAGGAAGGTTAAGTTGCTGAACTTGACAAGTAATTGCTTGAAAGGATAGATCCAGCCATTGTAACTTCGATTGTTCTTCCTAAAAGGCACAAATCTTGGAATTGCATAGCCTCTAGTTGGGCCACTCTAGGAAATTAGCCATTTGACCACAATCATCTTCTTGCATAAAACGTTCTAATATGAAAATCAACTTAGACTTGTAAGTGTTTATGAGATTTTTTAGGTGATGGTGAGTTTGTTTATTGTCCAAAACCCTGCAATTCCAAATTGACACATCTATAAGAACTGGTAGAGATGGGGGTGTTGAGGCTGTAGGGTGTGGAGACGGTCTTTCACCAGAGAGCAGGTGGAAGCTAGGTCCACGAGCCAGCAGCCGTGTAGCAGGAACTGGGTGCCTAAGTGTCGAGACTGCAGGGTGAAGACAGGCTTCCACCAGAGAGTAAGAGGAAGCCAGGTTCATAGGGTGGTAGTCGTGTATCGGGGATCCGGTTGTGCAGAGGACCAGGAGTGTGTGTGTGAGACCTTAACTTTACGGCCTTAAGTTTACAGCTGTAAGTATACAGAGCTAAATCTACGGACTGGCGTATGGGTACGAGAGGGTGGGAGCTGAAGATTAGCAGACTGGGTAGCTTGACCCAGCTGGTCAGGCGGTAGCCAGCCTAGGTGTTTCGACGGTTGGGTCGCTTCAGCAGTAGCCGGCTAGAGATCAAGAGCGGCCAGAGATGGCTCGTAGGCGGCAACAGGTCCTGGCAGCCGGATATGTCCTTGTGGCTGCCGGTTGGTGATGAGTTTGAGGGTCCCTTTGTATGCTGAGTTTAGGGTTTTCCCGTGTACCCTATATATAGGGTTGTAACGTGTCGAGTTGGAAGAAGGTGTAACGGCGCAAGTGGGAGAGATTGTGTGCAGTGAGCTCTTGCGTGAGGAAGCTTGTTGGCAGCACGAAGATTAAGATAGTACCAGTACCTCGTGGAGTAGGTAGTTTGTCGAACCACGTAAATCTGTGTGTCACTTCCTTCTTCCTCCTTCTTTCTTCCACTTTTCTATTTTCATCCACCATGACAAATTGCGAGAGAG
This sequence comes from Amphibolis antarctica, assembly GCA_024699675.1. Lineage (NCBI taxonomy): Eukaryota > Viridiplantae > Streptophyta > Magnoliopsida > Alismatales > Cymodoceaceae > Amphibolis > Amphibolis antarctica. The sequence continues at coordinate 148,182 of JAMKPZ010000094.1, forward strand.
AGAGAGAGAGAGCTATAGTGTTTTTCGTCGGTGAGCAATCTGAGGAGACATGCTTGTTGGGATATGCACGGGTTGAGGAGCGTTGGGTGATCGTGACGTGGTCGTAGGGTATTTTCCCAACAGGGGGGAGGGCTTCTGCCCTAGCTGGTGAGAATTTCAAGGGGCAATGGGGCTGCCCCTTTCAGCTGATGATGCTAATTCTGTAGATTTTTGCTTGGATTGCTTTTTGTTTCTGCTTTGTTTCCTCTATCAGAATTAAAATTTGCAGGATCCAAATGCCCACTATTTCCTGCCACCAAGAGTGGATCATCTGAGTTCTCTTCCCCTTCGGTACAAGCAGGAACTGGGTCAACCTGATTTGATTCTAATTCTGAAATATTTGCTGGGGTGGGAGTTGCTGGAGGTCCTTGGGCATAAACAAAATTGTCATCTATCTCTGCCAAACTTTTGTTTGTAGTGTACTCCACACCTAAAAGCTGAACATCCACATGTGTTGTAGGCTGTCTCTCTCTAGTCCCTCCAAGTATGCATTTAAAGTAGGTTGCCATTGTGTTTTCGGTGCCGTGTCTTTAACAAGAACTTGAGCTATATCATCATCAAGACTTAATTGCAGGCTTTCTTGTTGATTTTTGTCATGAGTGCTGGATTGCTACTTCTCTATGGCAATATACTTTAGTACTGAGTTTTATTTAGGAATAACTTTCTGATGTTGAGGTGTATTTCCATCCTGTGAAATATTTTTAGTCTATTGATCATCGTTTCCAGGAGTAGCCGGGGCTTGGTGAATGGGTGGTTGCTGCTGGTCATGAGTTTGTGTGGGAATCTTTCTCCATTGTTTTTGACCACTGATAACCATGGTGGGATGGTTGGGGGTTTCATTCAAATTTCTGGGGTGGAGTTTCCAGCAATTTTCTTTGTTGTGGTCAATGATTGAACAATTTGGGGCAAAATTTGGGAGTATTCGGACCACATTCGATATGCTGTTTGAAAACATCATTACCATTCTCAATAAGCACTGATTTGGGAAGGGGCTTTGAGAGATCCATCTCGATGCACACAGTTAACACTCTTAGCCTTGTGAAGGATTTCACGTCTTGGTGAGCATAGAGGAATTTTCCCAAGTCAGATGCAATCGATTGAAGTGTGCTAGGTGTCTGCAGATGTACTCGTAACTTAGGGAAATTGAGCCATATCGGAGCCCAAGATGTTCTCAATCTAGGGGAGAATGATGAACTATTGTGAAAGATAGTCATTCGACGGCCTTGGATGTTCCAATTGTCCTTAACAAGTGCTTTGAGGAAGTTCTTTTCATTCTCAAAGCTGATAAGCACATACTAGCTATCAATAGCGGAAGGTATGATTTCGTGGTCCGTACCCAACAAGCCTTGTAGTGCATCTAGAACGGCTTTCAACTCGGGTCACTTGGAGAAGAAACATTGAACAATGCACTTTTTGGCTTGCCATTTGTCCAAGTAGGTGTGCAGAAGGGGACCTCCAGAAACTACAGGGGAACTAGGGCTTTGAGAAAAAGTGAGGTGAAAGACCTGCACTCCTGCTGGGGGGCCTGCTGAGGGTTACGAAAGGGAGGAGGTGAGCTGAGAAGATGTTCTTCAGGGCCTTCCCCTGGCAACAATGCCTTACATGTGCCAACTGAGCATTGAGCCATTCAGTCATCATTTGCTTGCAATGCACAAAGCCTGGTTCACCATAGAAGTGAGGTGAGGCTGTGGCTGGTAGTTCTCTGGTAGCCATCATATTGACCATAGGAATTCTCATCATCTGCATTTCAAATTGACAAGTGAAGGCTTCTTCTCTTAAATAAGATAATGTGGCCTATCTCTTTGAGGCTTGATAAAAGCCATACCTATGGTAGTTGAAGAACTCACCTGCTCCACGGCCTACATCTCACTGGTTCTCTGTGGTTAATAGCCTGATGGAAAAAGCCTAAACACTGAACACATTTGTTCAAATATTGCCATCTCTCTCTCTCTGCAATGCCACCTCCTCTCCCTACTATCCAACTTTGTCTAGTGTCTAGTTGTAGAAATTTGATTTGGAAAAAGCTTTTGTTTTGTTATCAGACTTGTGTTGCCACATCAGTCTGCCATCATTGAATTATTTGCAGCCAGCACCTTGGACCTTCCTCTGTGCCATTTCCTTTATTGAGTGGGTTTGGTTGATCCATGATTTATGCTTCTTCCTTTTCATCTTTGTTTATTTTGAGGAGTACATTGATCAATTCCGATTCTTTATCCATTGATTCCTTTCTTATGAAGATGTATGGGTCCATGGATCTATATGTGTCAATGTATAAATAGATCCCGTTCATGGATTAACGAAAATTTGCAGAGGCTCTTTTTGCCCCTACCATTTCACAGGTCTCTTCCTTTTTGGATTAGTGGGCAAGCCAAAATTGGTGGCTGCAATTGGAAAAGTCATTACACTGGTGGTGGGAATGTTTTAAGATAATTGGAAAAGTCATTCCCCATTAAAAGTTAAAATTTTTGTTTGGCTAGTTTTCAATATGCGAATGTTGACTCATAAATAATAAATTTAGAAATATTCTATCTTTACCAAAATCATCCAACTTTTTCCACTTGTGCAGTTGTTCGTAGAATTTAGATTATCATACTTATCATAGATGTTTTGTGGTATATAATTAGACTTATCAAGTTCATCTCCTCTTGCATTTTGAATATATTGATACCATTAAAGGAAATCATGCAAATTGAGCTTTTGAATTGTTGTAGACTGTGGACTTTGCAACTGTTGCATCACGTTTGTTGGAGATGTTTCCACCACTGCAGATATTGGACAACAAAGGTTAGCGTGTTCCATGACAAGTTCTTGGTGAACTTTGTTATTCTTGATGCATTACCAAATTTCATATTTAGTCTTTGTTGGATATGACCTTATTTGATTACAGCATTATAAAATGCATCAATCATATATCTATCTGAAAACTTCAAAATTGTTTTTCTCCTTGCTTTGCTACCGTCTCCACCTTTTGACTGCATTAAATACTTGTGGAAAAAACATCTAAAATCCAGAATCAGGTGACTAATGTGATGTATAGGGTGTGGAAAATGTGCATGGAGTGTTAAATGTCAAGGGAGTCAGCAAGGAAGAACGAGTGCCAAAACAGAGGTTGAATGATTATTGTGGGGAGGGCTAAAAAGAGGCTGAAGCTTATAAATATAATGACTGAGAAGTAAGTCATTGATGGTATCTTTCCATGGTATGAAGAATTCGTGTTTGATTTTAGATGGAATTTCAGTCTCTCTTCATCCTCATCCCAAGGAGATTAGACAATACCTTATTGAAATGTTTAAAAATGCTGAAGCAGCATGGACTAGCCTGCACTAGAAGTTTGTACTTGTTAGATGCAATTAGGGGTAGGAGTCCTAGTTTTGCTAATAAATATGCTCTTCTTGAATGTGAAAGATCTAGGTGTGTTGCTAAACAAAGATTGGTTGAGCTTTTTGTTACAGTTGGTTGGGAACCAAGTCAGATGTTTTCTGTTTCTAAGAAAGCAAATTAGCCTTTTTCAATCCTGTGCCATCCAGAACATTTTCTATTTAACCTTTTGTAGGATTTGTTGCTAAGGATTAAAAGCATTGGTCACATTGTGGTATGAGTCAGGGTTTGAGTTCATTAAACAATCCTCAACTTTGGCATCTTTTCTAGCATCTAGAATGAACAAGTCTTTGATTAGGATGGTTTTTTAGAATTAAAACCCACAATCTATTTAAAGTGTGGGGTCCCAACAAATACTCAGAAAATACAAGGGGAACTTGGCCAAAACCTTACAACCAAAATCAAAGTTAGCAACAAACAAATGGAAATTATCTTAACCCTTTCTGCAGCGCTGGATGTTCCACTGGTCTAGTAAGGTTTGACTTCTAGTTTCCTTGGGAATATCAGCCATGCCATTATATCAGATACATTGCTTTCGAGTTAAACCTTCCTTGGCCAAGCTTTCCACCAGATGATTAGCTTCCCTATAGGCATGAATCATAGCTGTGGACGCCATTAGTTGCACAAGGTCTAACCAAAAATTGACTCTTTGGAAGACTGGACAACCCCCATCTTTAATGACTTTGAAAATGGTGAGAGAATCCACCTTGACCTTGATGTTACCAAGGTGTATCTGGCAATCTCAAATGCATCAATCCCTCATACAAGGCATGAAGTTCCGTAAGAATACTGCTGGTATTCCCAAAAAAATTGGACTTTGTTGCAATCATCTTGCTGCCATCATCTCTGATAATGCATCCCCCAGCTCCTAGTTGATTGCCATTGCAAGCTCCATTTGTATTCAGTTTTAACTTTCCAGCAGCCGATTTTAGCCATCTGTTCATCAAACATTTATTCCTTGCCATTAATTGTCCTCCAGGCCATAGGCAGTTCTGAAGTCATTAATGCTAACTTGGACCTTTCTCTCATAGAAAATTTTGCATTGTTGCTTCCAAATTTCCCAAAAGAGATTTGCAGTAGCAAATTTCTGAAGTTGAAACTCCTTTGTCTTTGAGTGTACTTGGAAGATTTGCCTAACCCAATTCTTCCACTCTTGTTGATTGTTCAGCTGCAATTGAAACATTTTACAAAATCAATTCCTTCCCAAAAAGGCCTACTCCCCTTCAAGGCACGTATGGTCCATAGAGTCTGCACCCCTTATCACCTAGCAAGTGCACATAGATGCAAGAGATATACCTCTCCATTAGATGTTATCCTCCAGAGGAAGAGCCTGATGGAACCATCTCCATAGAAAGAAAGACATTTTGGTTGGAATGGAACTATTCCACAAGCTCGAGTTCCAATCATTGCATTCCATCCAACTTCTAGTAGCTTCCCATGCTGACTCCACAGAGATGTTGTCATCCTTGTCCCACATCCAAATTTTAATTGCAGAAATCACCTGGGAGGGGAGCTGGAAATTATTTATAATATCGAAGTTTTTGCAGACTTCAGCCAAAGTGATGGATTGAGTGGTCTGATCTGGTAATAGATCAACAAGTTTTCCTTCATCTAGCCACCAACCATGCCAAAAGTCAACCTCTCCTCTACCTCCTATCCATTTCACAAACGTACCAATATTATTTCAAGCACAATCCAGAGTTTTCCAAGCTGCAGATTTCTTCCTACCAGGTGGCTAGTTTGGTACATCAATATATAACTTCCGGGTGACAGTAGACCAAGCATTGAGCTGTAATCTAGTTCTCCAGACCATCTTCATTTGTATTGCCTCCATCAATTCTTTTAAATCTCTAATTCCCAAACTACTCTCATTAATAGGCTCTGTGACTTGTTTCCTTTTAATCCAGTGACATTTTTTCTTTTCCAAAGGAAATCAGCACACGCCCTTTGAATTCTATCTAAAATACTAATGGGAATGTCATAGGCGCTCAAGAGATGTATAGGCATACTTGACAAGACATGTTTAATCAAGATAATCTGTCCACTGGAGGGTAGTAATCTGGTCTTCCAACCTGCAAGTTTCCTCTGGATTTTTTGAACGATTCCCTCAAAATATTGGATCTTTGACCTTCCTTTGAAGATTGGGCAGCCCAAATACTTGAAAGGGAAGGGCCCCTCTACTAAAATTGGTCATCTCCGATATCATCTGGATCCCTATTCAGAGAGCTCTTCTTTGCTGCAACAAAATAGCTTTTGCTTCATTCACAGGTTGACCAGAGAACTCTTGATAATCCTTAAGGAGCTTCATCACTTTTTCAAGACTTGCTTTTCTCCCATTGAAGAACAAAATTGTGTCATCTGCATACAATAAATGAGATATCACTAGTTCTTCACGGCCAGTTTTGTAGTGAATAAATATCTCTGTTAGGCAACAACTGTGCAAAACCTCTACTGAGAGCTTGTTCCATGATTATGAAAAGACTCGGAGACAATGGATCACCTTGCTGTAAGCCTCTCGTAGCCTGGTAGAATTCAGTAGACCTCCCATTGACAATAACAGAAAAATAATTATGTTCAATACATTCTTTCACAACAGCAATAAAATTTGCAGAAAAGCCGACTTTTTGCGTAACCGTGTACAATGCTCTCCATTCAACCCTGTTGTATGCCTTTTTCCATATCCAAATTAGCAATAACATGTCCCTCTCTGTAAGCATGATCACGTTTCTGAGCTAGTTCCTAAGTAAGCACAATGTTATCAAATATACTTCTTCCTTAGACGAAAGCACCTTGTGTCTCCAAGATTAATTTGCCCAGAATTCTCCTTACCCTATTAGCTAGAATTTTCAAGATAATTTTATATCTAACATTACACAGACTAATTGCCTTGAATTCTTTAAACTCCTCCAGGCAGTCCTTTTTTGGAATTAATGCAAGAATTGTTGCCTTCCAAGCTCTCCAGTTTACCCCCCTTGATGGCACTTATTAAGTCCATAGCTATAAAAAAAAGTCCATAGCTGTAGTATCCCATAAATGTTGATAAAACTCAATAGAAAAATCATAGGGTCCGGATGCTTCATCTTTTTCCCTGGCAAAAACTACCTTCCATTCAGAAGGGACTGTGCAAAGCTCAGCATTATCCACCTCATTCAAAACCGCCAGAATATTGTTAAGCAACTGTTCTTGTTCTACTGTTGGCTCAGAAGATAGCAACTTAGAAAAAAACAACTGGTTTCTTTAATTCATCCACCGAATTATTGTACCTGTCATAAGACAGCTTAAATTCAAAATAGTTGATCTGCTGTTGCTTATTGATAATGGTGTGAAAGTACTTCGAATTTCTGTACCTCTCTTTAAGTCACATCCATAAGAACCTGAATGGCGTCGCTAGTATTTATGTTCGTTCTGGAAAGATGATGTGTTGTTATCTTCTTGCACAACACAATGTTGTTAAGTGGTGACTTCAGTTTCTTGTAGACAGGGAAATGTGCAAATCACCATTAGTGATACACTTTACAGATTTCCAGTTCAGTTCAGATAGTCTGTAATTTCAGAAGTGATAAATGGGTGGGACAAATTTTTTACGATTTTCACATTTATATTCATCCTGTCATCCTGGGAATAAACTGAAAGGAGATGGAACTCAAGAAGATGGACAAGGCAAACTGATGGAAGGAGTTTTGAGGATGATCACATGAAACAAATGTAAAAATAGGATGGACAATAGTATAGAACAGTTACTTTACACAGCACAACAGGAACATCAATGTCAAGGGATTGATTGATTCATCAAGATTGGAGTTGGCATGGTTGAAGTCGAGGGTGGTTGTTGATGACAATGTTGGACCATCTTTTATTATTTGTTCATGTAAATTCCTTGACAATGTGTTGGTTTGATATGGATCAGTGAGGTAAACTCCACTCCAATATTTTGCAATAATTGGGGCAGCATTTTTCATCTTCTTTTTATGCTTATCGAATTGATTCTTACTGTTCTTTTGCTGTGTTTAAAACTTATGCTAGAAAATTTTGAGTTCAAAATAATTCATTTTTCCTGTATTCCATTTCAGATCCTACTTGGGACAATATAATTCCTGTTATTGATGAAAATAATGCCCTTGTCCACTCAAAATTGAGAAAACAAATTTCAGATGCAGTAGATCCTTTACTTCTGGAGAATTTGGTAAGAAATTTTGGTCTTGTGTTTGTTGTACTACTATGTAGTCCTAAAACTTTCCTTATTGAACAGGTGAATGCATTGTTTAAAGACACAATGCCAAATATCCAGTCACTTGATGGAAAAGTATCTGTCAGAGAATCAATAATGGTTGGGGCTATTTGTTCTTTCCTGCATGCAACTTTCAACATCTTGCCTCTTGAGCGGATCATGACCGTCCTTGCTTATAGAACTGATATTGTCCTTATATTATGGAATTTCATTAAGAGATGTCATGGTAACCAACAATGGTCATATTTCTCAAAGCTATCAGCACATTTGCTTGGAGATGCTCCTGGATGGCTATTACCCTTATCTGTGTTCTGCCCTGTCTATAAGTAAGTTTACCTATTGGGTCCCATATTTTTTGTGTGAAAAGGTTAAGGATGCTATCTGATAAACAATAAGAGCCAAACTAATTACAAAATCAGATTGATCAAAGTGATCAATCAGCAACAGAAAAAAGGGAAAATTAATTAGAAGACATTGTCATTTGACCCTTTGATTTGTAGAAGCAAGCAAGCAACTTTGAAGCATCTTGATCCATTTTCAAACCATTAAATGGCTGATCACAAGGTCATATAATTTATACTTAGGCATTACAAGGCTTGCAAACAAGTAAAGTTACAGAACTCACCTTGAACCCATCTTCCATGAAGAACATTAACCATAAAGAAAGATGAAATTGTTTATGTTGTTACCAACAGAAACAAACTAATGAAGGGAGATTTGGAAACACAAAAATCAAATAAAAATAAGAGAGAAGGAAAGGAAGGCAAAAGGTATAGTAACCACAAACTTTGTCCATGAACTCTAACCACGTTCTTAATAGGTATACCATGCTTTATTGATGATGTCTGTGGTGTTGTACAGGGAGAGAAGGGGAGAAGAGAAGAAGGGAAATGAGGAGGGAGGAAGATGTTTTAGGGTTTTGTTGGAAAGGCGGAGGGAGAACAATGAAGGAGATGTAGGTTTTAGTTGTAAAAGTTTTAAAGTAAGGGTAAATAAGGAATTGAAAATTTGGTGTCCTTAAACATAATATTGGCAAGTGAATGTCTCTTCTACAAAAGTATGCCCACTCATATGTCCTCAATTCAATTTTCCTAAAAAACCACAAAATTATGTGCCCACAGAGGCATTGACCTACCCTAACTAATATAGATGCATGGTATACAATATCACAAACACTAATATTGGTTCCCATATTTATGCGTAAGCTTCCCTTTCTGATCTAATATTTATGTGTATATCTTCTAAAGTGCCTCATAGGACTCTGCTAATACATGTGTGTTGGTTATAATGCTATCGGTTAATTGGAGCTAATCAGTTAATATATCTTATACACTGGTACTTGGCATCATAATCTGACAATGTTGTATGTGCCATCAGGCACATGCTTATGATAATCGACAATGAAGAATTTTATGAGCAGGAGAAACCATTACCACTGAAGGATATCAGATCCTTGATTTTAATTTTGAGACAGGTAATTTGTGATGTTGTTAATTACTTAGAATCTTGTTCTTTTTGAAGTGGAAAGAGACAAATGAGTTTATCATGCTGCCAAAGTGGACTGCAATAAGAGCAGGGTGCCTGCTGCAAAATATTATTGAATTGTAAAGCGGAAAATAAACCAATCAATAAGACTAGCCATCCACTTTTTTTCTATAAAAAAATTAAAATTTTTTTAATTAGTAAAGTATCTTTTTGGTCATTAGGTATTTTATTGGTGTATATTGTACTATCTCATATTCTTTACTGTTGATTGAAGTTTTGTATTTTGGCAATTGATATCAAAAATGAGTATCAAAACTTCTGTCTATTAAGTAGTATTAAAGTGATTATTTAAGTTTTTGTGTTCATTACTTCATTTTTGAAAGGAAGCATTCCTAGTGGTCTGCTCAAAGATATTATTCCCAGTGGTGCTGTATGTTACTTGTGCATCATAACATACTAAACATCCAAAATTGTCAATAGCTGAAGCAAATAACCCATATTGTTAATCACAAGTCAAGAGGTTTTGTAGCTTTCATTACACTGTTCTAATATTTGCACTAAACAAAGAAGCGAAATAAAATAAATTCTCAAACACAAAGATCTAGTCTTAGTTATGCATGTAGCTTGTATTCCATCATTTGTCCATCTTCATCTAGGAAAGACCCATGCATAAGGTCGTGCGTTTGGTACAAATGGTTTTTTAGCATTTTTAGTATAAGTTTTGTTTTTTGGATAGCATTTTTTAGTATTTTTTTTAAGCATTTTTAAATGAGCTGCGGTAGTGTTTGGTTTATCCATCATTTTTGAGTAGTGTTTTATGAAATGACTGTTGTATCCGTGAAATGCTATTGTGTGATTTATTTTATATAGTAATAAAATTTTCATATATAAATATATTTTATTTATGTTTACTACTATATATAAATATTTCATAATATAATAAATTTACTGAGATATAAAATAATTTAATATATATTATATATTATCGTAAAATATATGAAAAATACATTATATTATATATTGTATAAAGTGGAAGGGAAAAATGTTATTGTTGTATTGCTGTATAGTAATGTGTATAAGGTACAATTATATATACACAAGACATTTATAATAAACCCCCTAAACAACTAGAAAATATAATAATTCTAAACTCCCCCTCAAGTTGGTGCATAAATGTTTAACATGCTCAACTTATTACACAATTTCTGAAAATCCTTGACATTCGATCCCTTGGTGAAAATATCAGTTTGTTGCTTTGAATGAGTATATGGAGTGGAAATAATTCCATCAATATTCAACCAGAAATTTGAAGATCACTTTCAGCACCTTTATAAACACTTATGTATATATATATAATTTTTTTAAATTTTCTTGATTAATTTTTAGCTTATATATTGTATTATTTGGCTTTCTTAACTATCCTTTTAGTGAGCTTTTAGTCATTGACTCCTAGATCAGATGTCCATAGAGCATTAGGTTTTAAGATACCTCTTCAAATTTAATTGTTTGAATAATTAAGGCCACAATGTAAATCAATTATTTTTGCTTTATTCTTGCATTATTAGGCTTTTTTGAAAATTTATGTAGTGAACTTTAAGCCAATGACTCCCAAAACAGATGGTCTTGGGACATTAGGCATTAATTATAAATCAATTCTTGACTAGAAATTTCAAGTTGACTTTTGACACCTTTATAAACACACACACACACACATTTATTTACTTGATTAATTTTTAACAATTCATTCATTCTGAACAATCCTGAACAATTCATTCATTCTGAACAATTCATATTTTTATACTAACATATTTATTTCAGTTTCTTTAACTTTAATAGTTTATGTGTAATTTTTAGAGCATGCCAGACATCATATGCAGAATTACAAGTAAAAACTTCATTAAACTGATTTACACTAACCACACAAAATAAAGTGTTTAGGTCTTTTGCATCCAATTGAGCTTTCTTCATTTCATTTTTAGTCCACTCAGCATAGGGTGTAGAAGAAGCAATATAACCATTTACAACTATGTTCCATAAATCATAACAACAAATTTCCAAAAAACAGTCATGCTTAATTTCCAGTAAACATAATTATTTCTGTTAAAAAATGATGGCTTATGTATACATTGCTCCTGTACAATATGTTATGAATGTTGTGATCAAGTCATTAATCTATAAATGATTAAATGTATTAGTCAGATTAATGAAGCTCTGGTACTATTTGTAGGATAAATCTTTACTAAAGGGGATGAATAATGAATTTTAATTATTTTTAAGATAAATAGTTGATATTCAGCTGATATTTCATATTAAATAGTAATGTATAACTATTTTAGAAAAATTACATATAAACAGTAAATGCACAGCAATACAAGACATTAGAAATTTATAGTGGCTCACCTAAACTGGACTAGTCCACTTTATAAGCCTCTGCTTGAGATTTTTCACTAATATCTTTATAAGTTCTTGAAGCAAGGCTTTCATCTATATCAACTTTCACGTGGCATGACACAGCCCAATACTCAGCTTCAACACTGGACTTTGAGACTACATTATGTTTTTTGCTACGCCATGTGATTAGATTTCCACTAAGATATGTCTGATGTAGACTTCCTATCAACCTTATCACCTACATACCTAGCATCAGTAAACCCTTCAACTCTCAAATGTCCATGCAATATTTCACTTGCAAAGGGTCAACGTTCTTTCATTTGCAACATTGACATGCGGTGAGACTAGGTGTCCTACAATCTTAATGTTAGTCCACAATCAGTTGGGAAAAAAATTGTTTCTATTGATAGTGCCAATTGATGTAGGCATTGCTTTCCTTACATCCTGGGCTATGGAAACATAAGGTCCTTGACTTACCATGTATGGGAAGTCAATGAATCATGCGTAATGGATTGGAAACCCTTAAAGTGGTGACTAGGGTTTCCTTGATACCCAGGACATACAGGCAATCATTAGTTAGCAGCTTACCTTTTGTATGGACATTCTTTTGTTGATTAGGAAACTTTCCTTTTAGCAGGGTATAGTATTGACCATTAAGGGCATGTTGGTATTTGGTAGGTCAATTTTGTTGTAGGCTGGGTAACAAGTGAGTTGATGTCTAACATGTTGGTGGGGAGTGCTGATATGTGTTGCTTGGGGGCGAGCTGGCCTTGCTATATTGGGTAGAGGCGTGTGTTTGGTTTACTCAGGGATGAGTTAACCTATGAGTCTCCTCTTAGTATCCACCTTGCCAATGGGTCAGGTCAGTGCCCTTATTAGAGTTGGGTTGAGCCAGTACACCTATCAATCATGATGTATGTTGAATGAAAAGTCCATGCTTGTATTTATGTTTATCGTCTTCAATGTTAATCTTTATGTATCCATTGATTTCCTTTGTTCAATTGAAATCTGTAAAGGTTGTTTTGTATCTTGTTGTAATTCCAGATTGAAAGCAGGTTCCACTTGTTTGTGTAGGTGTTGTGGGAACTTTTGTGGTTGATTCCCGGAAATTCCCTAGCCTCTCAGAAAGGTCCCATTGCTGATACTAATAAGATTACAGTTGAAAACCTCAAATACAAAGTGAAGCTTGACACTTCTGAACTTCTGAGTCAGGTTCACGATTCTCCAAAAAATACTCTGCGCTTTCTGATAATAATTTAGTATTTTCATTTTTTTATTCTGCTTGAATATGCATGGATAGTTACAGCATTTTTGTGATTTTCAGCTGCAAGATTGGAATAATAGACAGCCATTTACATCTTTCAGTGACTTCCATGCCCTTGATGCAGTTGGTGAATCTTTTGTTTCTCAGGTAGTATAATTGTAGTTGCTTATACATATTTAGCTTGGTTATGTAGAAACTAGTGCAAAATCATAGCCATTTAGACATTGTGGTTTCAACTGATTGTGCCTATAAATAGATGGAATACATAGGAATTTAACTAGGGTGATTTAGATATGGAGATGGAAGTTTGACTCAATATTGTTTTGAGGGTTGTGAGAATATTTATGACAAATTCAATTTCCTTATGATGCTTGACTTTTTCTTCTTGGCTGGAGTAGGTGAGGCCTATATGTGAATTTGCCTTTATCTGGATTCTTTAGAAGGTGGTGTTTATTGTGCAAGACATCATATATTGATCTGTTGCTATTTTTTGAATGGATGCTTTGCTTATGTTAAATAAACCAAAAGTACATTGATCTTATTCGTCATCCGTAAACTAATGATGATTTTCTGTGTGTGTGGGGGGTGGGGGTGGGGGTGGGAGGGGGGACATCAAAGAAATTCCTTTCATTAACACCTATTCGTCATAACAAGTCTCATTGTCTTGTCTTATCTGAATTCCATTCTTGTAATATTACTTACCCCTGCTTTGTCTGTTTGCAGGCTTTGAGTGAAAATAAAAAGGCGAAAGAGTTACTAAAACTTGCACCATTTCTCGTTCCATTTACAAGCAGGGTCAAGATTTTTACTGTAAGAGTTGCCTATTGAATTAGCTATGTGGTCATAATTTCTTTAACTATGTTATTTCCCATATCAACTGATTTCTGTCACAAACATGCTGTTGGATGCCTATTCATTTAGCTATTGTCATTAGCTCAACAGTTAACAAATATTTAGCATTTTTTTGACTCGTACTATTAATTTCAGTCACAACTAAGAGCTGCCAGGCAAAGAGATGGGCATCATCCTGCATTCTCTAGGCTTAGATTCAAAATAAGAAGAAATAAGATTTTTGAAGATGCCTTTAACCAATTGCACGATTTGTCGGAGGAAGAGCTTAAAGGAATGGTATGATTTCTATCCTTTCTGAATTATTGAGATGACATATTCACACGTTTCCATCATTGAAATTGTGTAATGAGGAAGCCATATGTAATTGTTTGTTGATTTACATTTTCTTTTTATCATCATTTGCAATCAGCTTCGAGTGTCTTTCATCAATGAAGTTGGAGCAGAAGAAGCTGGGATTGATGGTGGGGGTATTTTTAAGGATTTTATGGAGAACATTACTCGTGCCGCT